>JBBPBX010009166.1:30333-60697 GCA_038048925.1 Garcialebias charrua | reverse complement strand
CCAACAGGGGGCAGCTTCGAGACTTAATGATATCACGAGGAGACTGATTTTGTTTATTCAGTATTTAAACTAAAAACAACCTTTTCAGAGTTAGTTTCTAGTGTATCAGTGATAAACGCTCGAACCGCGTTCTTGTCAGAGACAAATCTATGTTGTTAGACAGTTTAGATGGCTTTAAATGAGTTTTTAAACTCTCAGTGAAATCTCCGTTTGAGTGTGAACTGCTTGTTGCCCGAAGTGCACCTGGAAATGACGACACAAACAGGCGGGACGACGCAGCGCGTCACCAGCTTCCGTTGAGCGAGGCGGAGCTCGCTAAACAGATACGTGACGTCAACCAATCAATCACAGCGTTTGTAGTTCATTCCCAAGCGTTCATGGTGAATGAAGTTTTCTTACCTTCGACCACGGCAGTGCCGGAAATGACGACAAAGTGGGTTGGTCGCAACGGCGTGCGTTCCCACTACAGCGAATCAGCGCTCGCCACGAGTGATTGACAGCTCACAGCTCTCGTTTATCCAATCACAGCTCATAAACAAACGTGTACGACACGTCTCTGTAACGTTAGCTTAGCACGCAACTCTAGACTCTTAAACAACTCAAACGCTTTAAATTAACTTCCCAAAATTCTGAAACGTGGCAATCACAATTAAAACAGGCACGACTTAGCTACGTTTAGTAACCCAGCACTGCAGCTGCAGAACAAACACGGACTCGCTCGGAGCCACTTAAGGTCGGTTCCGGTCCACTTTTTAATGGAGCAGGAAACGGGTCTGACAGAACCCAGCCGACAACGTTCTAACAGTAATATGCTTTTTCGACCTGCTCTAACATGCAAAAATACCACACACAGCAATCTTGTAGATGTTAACAGCTTTTCAGGCAGTTTGACTCGGCGGTCAACAAAGCTTTGTACCGGAGTCTGTGCGTGAACTGGGCCGAACGGAACCAGAACCCCCCCACAGACCACGGGCTGACAACTTCACCTAAAAGCTTCCCACAGCGTGTTAATGAGTTGAACAATAACAATCTCTCAGCTTCAAATGATAAAAACATGCAGAATCTGCCTGTCTTGAACACCCCAGCCAAAAATTATCACCTTCAGAGTCCAAAAATTGGAACAATCATGCCAACATAACGTTTCAAGTTCATGAGAGATCACAGATTTATCAATAAACTTTCAGAAAAACTCGTACGGCCACCAGATGAAGGAAACATGAGGGAGACCATATATTGTGTCTTTAAACACATATAGTGCCACCCAGATGTAACTAAAGGATTTTAACAGGGGTCAGTATTAAGCTGACCTCTTTATCCTTAATTAACTTACTTATTCAGATTGAATAGTAATTTCACGGATTCTTTTCTTTTTCAGTTTACCCAATATTTCTGTGATCTTTATGATGGATAAATAAACAGAGCTATAGAGTGACAATGGACATTGACTTAGTTTGGTATGCCAGGCGACACTACCATTTATTTAAAATAAATCAACTAAAATCAACACCATTACACTTGATTGACATGATTTCACTTTCTTTCAATTTAATACGTCAGCACACTTAAATTTAACACAACAGACTTCAATATTGGATGTTAAACATATTTAGTCTGATGGGCTCTTTAGCTTAAAATAGTTTCCAGCTTAGATTGAGGGAAAAAGATAGGAGGAAGATGGGAGATGGTTTAAAGGAAATTATCTTGAGCATGATACCAAAAGTGACACTTCCATCCGACTTCTGCTAAAATCCAGGTACGTTTTGTAAACAGCTCTTTACCTTTCGACGACGAGTCTGATAAAGAAATGACACCAGCCTTCAGATGCGCAGAGTCCTTTAGTCCCAGCACGTCCAAAACTGGTTCTAGTTTACGTTTCAACGTCTCCTGGTTTCCGCTTGGTCATCAGAGAATATGTCAGCTCCTGGCCTCTGACTTCAAGATAAACTTATTCCAGGAAGGAATAAACAAAGTTTTGAGCTTGCGCTCGTTCGAAGTGGACTCATAACAGCCTGTTATTTAGTCCTTGTGAGGCTCCATCCTCTTGGTTGTTCCTTTTCTTTGTTGCATTTATGATTGATTTTTATCTTGATTTTATTTTTCATTGTAGCACTTTGAGATCTGTTTGATGTAAAGTGCGTTATAAATAAAAGTTATTATTATTATTATTCCTTAGCCGAAGGACTGTCCTTAGCGGGTGACAGGCATTCATTCAGCTCTTTGGGACGTCTCCATGCAGGGTATATGCAGAAATTCCAGAGTTGAATTTAATACCTTTTAATACCTTTTTAATACCATCAAAATATTTTTTAATACCATCACGGCACCGAGCTGTAACCGTAGCGGCAACCTGTTGTATTTCAGTTCCATGCAACTAATTGTAAAGTGATAAGATTACTGTCATTTTCTTCCTAAACTTTGGTAGTAAATGTAGTTTTATAACAATTACTGGATACAGTACATCAATTTGCTTCTTGCCTCAATAAAAGCACTGACCTACTTGTTATTTAAATCTAACCCAAGAGAAAAAGTTTAATTGTTCCCACACATAACATATCTCTAATGGCAAACAAAAAACTGTAAACTTGAAAACAGAACAGTTTAGTTAAAATAATTCAACACTGAACACATGCATAATTCAAAAAGAGAGGGAGAAAAATGATAACTACTGTATTTTTCATCCTGTAAATTGCAGTTTTTTGCATAATTTACATGCCTTGCAACTTATAGGACGAAGTGACATATTTATAGATTTTTTCCCATATTTATAAACCATTTGACTGAAATATGACCGTTTCTATTCATTCTGACTGAAAAAAAACCAACTGATGGCCCCATAGTAGTAATAGTGTATGGCATGCTGTTGTATCATGTAATAGGAAAACGTGCCTTTAATGACAAATTAAAAAAAGTTCAAGACAAAAACAACTGGACTTTATTTATTATGCTATTTATTATACTATTATACTATACTTTGTTTTTTTATTGCACTTTTTAGAATTCACCATGTCCTGGATGACTGAGAATCTTCACTAGCTATTAATGACCCAATCGGCCTGCCATACTCTCCCCACCTCTCTGCTCACTGCTTTACTGCACCGCCCCGGCGAAATGCAGCTAATTTGACCATTAAAGTGCATTTATTAATAAAACGTTAGACTGAGACACACCTTTTGCTATAATTTCGAGCTAACAAAGAATTGTTTAGGTACTTTTCTTGTTAAATGACGGCGAAACGAGCCGCGCTCCTTTTTCCTGTTTTCACAGCTGAGCGATCACGGTGCACACAGGCAGCGACACTTTTTTTTTTAAATAAAGCCGATTTAACCATTAAAGTACATTTATTAAGAAAACGTTAGACTGAGACACACCTTTTGCTATAATTTCGAGCTAACAAGCAATTGTTTAGGTAAATTTCTTGTTAAATGTCGGAAGAAAGATAAAGTCGCGCTCCTCTTTCCTGTTTCTTTTTACAGACATGATCAGCCTCGGCCAGCTGTAGGTGCGCGCGCACACTGACTGACGATATGACGTCTTTGTTTTCGCTAAGGTCCTACTTGGAACATAAAATTAGAAAAGATAAATAAATTCACAGACCTTTTTTTAGACGACAGAAAGGGAAAAATATAGTTGTGTAGGTTTAAAAAAAATTAATACCTCGTCAGATGACGTTTATTACTTTTTAATACTTTTTAATGGCCTTAATTTGTGTTAATTTCATTTACTACCTTTTACTACCTTTTACAACCCCGCGGATACCCTGCCATGTCTTTGAAGCTCCCAGAAACTCATCAGGAACTTTCTCGTTCCTTCCAAACTCTGAAGCGTTCTTGCAAACAAACGCTTTTACTCAAAAATGTTGAGATTAGAACACACTTTCCTCATTGGTCCGTGGGCCAAGAGGAGTGTGAAAACGTGAAGTGAAAAACTCAAGGTTGACAGCAAGTCTGCTTAGATAACAAAGAGGAATGTTTTGGAAAAGTGTCTGAAAGAGAGGAGACATCTCGACGCTACCGAGAGTTTCAGCTGAACTCAACAAAAACAACTCCTGAGCAAGTCAATCTGACACCTCATTCAACTTTGTCATAGATATTTTGAGTAGACACTTTCATTTGGTCAAGCAACACAGTAATACTACATATTAAAAGAATAACAGCATATAACATATATCATGAAAATGACAAAAGTTATTCTTTTGATTACATTAGAATAAAATCAAAGATAGAAATAGTCTCTTTTGGTGACTATGTGACTCAGATTACAGCTAATGGAATGATTTTGTGGTAAATGTCTTGCTTTACTGAGAGGTCAGTAAAGGTCATCACTGGACAGTTCAAAAACCTTAGTTTGACCCTGGGTAGGTCCACTACAAAACTACAAAGCTGAAAAGAAGCTACAAGAAGTTAAATACTAGCCAAAGCAGCAAAACACTAGCTGAAAGTAGTAAAAGTCTATTTAAAAGCTAAAAGTAGCAAAAGGCTAGAACAGTGGTTCAAAACTAAAAACAGAAGATATCCTGATGCATGCTCAATAATCCAGGTAGAAAAATCTTAAAAAAGTTAAGTCTGGTCCTCTGGACATTCAAAAAACAAACAAAACAACAACAAAAATGTAGAAATGTTTTGTCTTACGGACGAAAGACGAAACATTTCTACATTTTTGTTGTCATTTAGTTTTTTGAATGTCCAGAGGACCAGATTTAACTTTTTTTAGATAAAAACAGAAGAATAAGAAAAAATTACAACTTTACTAAAGTAGATTTCAAAGAGAAAAACATTTTTAAGAAAAATCCATTGGGTGAAAATTTTGTAAAGAAAGTTTAATTATTTGAAAAGTATAAAAAATTATACAGCAGTCTATGCTGTACAAATGCTCTATGTGTGTAGGTATTTAATTATCTTCAGTGATCCAGAAGTTATGGATGGGTCAAGAAAAGACTTTGGTTTTATTTTTAAGGGACAAGAGAAAGTTGTCGGGTGGACTGACAGACGGATGTTGACTAAACTATAAAACGTTCGCATTTCAAGAGGCGTAAAGAAAAAAAACAAAGTCAAAAGCCACACCACCCATTTCCTGAATACTGTAACGTGTTTTGATATATGGATTAGGGCTGGGCCATATCATATCAATCCCGGCAATACCGGTAAAAAAAGCTTGCCCGGGCAAAAAAAGTTATATCACGATATGCTAATTTCATGACGCAACGCGTCGGGGCGCCACGCCCCCTTAACAACCAAGCGCTTCAAACGACCAAACCGAACTGCGCACCTCCCCTCCACCAGTCTGCGTGCAATACATAGTTCCCATGTGACGTCACATCTGTGGGTTGTCCTTTATGACCCTCCCACATGTAGGCTATGCTGCAGTTGGAGCGCATTCTGATAGATGTCCATTTTTCACGTTGTTTTTTTTGTTAATTTCTAATTAATTGCAATGGTTACTTCGTGTTGTGTCAGTGGGTGTTCCAGTCGGGTAGACGTTTGGGCAACGCGCAGGTTTCAGTTAATCAAAAAAAAAGAAAACGTGAAGGATTTATCTCATCGGAGAAACTGGACAACAGCTCCTCCTGCTCTGAGTCTGGCTTGGATCTGCTCTGGAAGACGTCGTACTTTTGGCCGGTAAACAAAATATTCTACATTAATCATTTTGTGAAACTATGTCAGAACAATGTTAGAGTACAACTGTCTGTGTGTTAGAGCTGGGTTTTTTTTTTTTCATTATTTAGCAAACCGTCTTGCATGCTGTTAGCTTAGCATCTCGCTAACGCGACAATGGCCTCCTCTGCTCCTCACGGTCCACCAGACCGTCCCAGTTGGAGAAGGACGACGGGAGCCAAGTCGTGCGGGCGACGCGTCGGTCCCATGGGACGTGGACGTGCCTCCGCGGCCGCCTCAGCGGATCCACGCCGTCCGACCTGAGCTCCGGCGAGCCACGCTCCAGATGCTAACAACATGCTAACTTCCAACACGGTAAGACTCAAAGTGCTGGTTGGTTCTGGTCCGTGTTCAGCTTGGACTGTTTGTTGGCTGTGTGTTATTTTAGTTAAACCTTTTTTTAGCTGGTTAGATCTGATTGAGACAGTTTACACATCTTTTTTGGATTTAAAGCTGTGAAGTCAGTGTGTTGTGAAGCCGGTCTGCGCTCGCTCCTTGTATTAATTAAATAATTAATGATATCGGAGTAACTACTTTGTGACAAGTTGTCTGATTCGTCTGCCATGATTTCTTTCTCAAACTCATATAACTCGACCACTGCCAGTTTGCTCTTGTTCCTTGGTAAAGCTGTGGTAGCTCGTGTATTGTCCGTATAATTTGCTCTGCTAGTTCGCCATCTTGCCTTCTTCTGCCTACAGATGTGGTGCGAAAACCGGTTTGCACAATACTGGGGGCGTGTCTGGGAACTATGTATACTAGCTAGCTAAAATGCTAAAAACAAACAATGCGTGTCTCAGCTTCTCTCCCCCTGCTCTAAACTGCAGGTACAGACAGCTCAAATGTCTCCCCCCTCCTCCCGCCCCACTCTGAGCTGCGTGTGCAGGCTCTATCTCTCCCCCGCTCTAAACTGTCAGTACAAACACGCGCAGCTCAGCTGTCACTTAAGTTTCACAGTCGTCCACAGACCAAGAGGCAGGTGATCAGAGACAGATCAGTCAGATAAATTCATTCATTCATTCATTCAACCTTTATTTAGTCAGGTAAATCTTATTGAGCCTCGAGGGCTCATTTACGAAAGCGACCTGCTACAAACTAAAGAATGATGAACAGCAAAGGTACGAGTACATTAAACAACAGACAAAAGAAAAGAAAAAAGTAGCAAAAACGAGTAAACATTATAAGGTAGATGTACAAAATCAAAAACAGGAACAAATCAGCAGTGGTTTTTGCCAGGATTCCAGCAGATTCTGAAAATCATTTAGAGAGGTCAGGGCCGAGAGCTTTAAGTCTTTTTTTAAGATATTCCAGGAAACAGGAGCGGAGTAGGAGAAGGCCCTTTTTCCAAGTTCAGTCCTCACTGACGGAACACTGCAGGTAATCATGTCCTGAGAGCGCACACTGTAGCTGCACTCACGCAAAGACATTTCGCATAGACCTTGTTACAAGTTCTGGAAGTTACAGCTCATTTAAAGACAACATATATTTTCATTTAAAGGAAACATATATTTTGTTGTAGGTTTCATTTATGCTCAACAGATCTTAAGATTCATTTTATTTAGTTGTTTTGGGAAACTACACATGCACTTTAGTTTTTGTGGTGGATTTTGTTGATCTATATTTTGTGCAGACTTTTTCAATCTAAATAACAGATGTTGGTGAAGATTCTCAGTCGTCCAGGACATGATAAAATCAAAAAAGGCGTTCAATACAGGATCAACTGGACTTTATTTGTTGCAGAAAACGTACAATACAAGAAACTCTTGTATCATATGATGTGACTTCTCTGTTCACATGCATACCCATTTCTGAAGCAATAGAAACTGTCAAAAAAAGACCTACAAGACAAGGATTTGGACAAAAGGACCAACTTAACCCCAGACCACATCTGCACCCTGCTGGATCTCTGCCTCTCCACCACTTATTTCAAGTTCAATGACAGTTTTTACAGACAGAAGCACGGCTGTGCCATGGGATCTCCAGTGTCACCCATTGTTGCAAACCTCTACATGGAGGAAGTGGAACAGAGAGCCCTAAACTCCTATGAGGGGACAACTCCAAGCCATTGGTTCAGATACGTGGATGATACCTGTGTCAAAATCCAAGCCAGGGAGGTGGAAGCGTTCACCAGACACATTAACTCTGTTGATAACAACATCAAGTTCACCAGAGAGGATGCGAACGACAATAAGCTGCCTTTTTTGGACTGTTTGGTGCATATGGAGGGAGAGGAGTCAGAGAGTCAGAGAGTCTTTATTGTCATTTGCACCGCATGTGGTACATGAGATGAAAACGAGATTATGTACACGAGGTCCCAGTTACATCCAACAACAATGAAAGAGAAAAACAGTAATAACATCTAGAACTAACTAAGAAAAACATCAACTAGTAATACACTAAGCCTAATATAGTGGGAATAAACAGCAGCACGAACATGAGTTTGTATGAGCAGATGGTCACAGATGAATACAGCAACAAGAAAACAGATCAGCATCAGCATGATGTGATATTTTGCAGTGTTTATTTTTTATTTTATTTTTATTTATTCATGAGTCTAACAGCCTCAGGGTAGAAGCTGTTCCTCAGTCTAGTGGTTCTACATTTGATGCTCCTCAACCTCCGTCCTGAGGGGAGTGGGGCAAAGAGTGAGTGTGCTGGGTGAGTGAGGTCTTTCATGATGCAGGTGGCTCTTTTCCTGCATCTGGAGGTGTAAATGTCTGTGATGGTGGGGAGACTGACTCCAACAGACTTCTGTGCAGCCTTCACCACTCTCTGTAGAGCTTTCCTCTCTTCAACTGTGCAGCCTCCATGCCACACGTTGATGCTGGAGCACAGGATGCTCTCCACTGCACACCTGTAGAACGAGGTGAGGACTGGGCTGCTCAGACCAGCTCGTCTCAGCCGTCTGAGGAAGTAGAGTCTCTGATGACCTTTCTTGATCAGGAAAGGTCATCAGAGGGAGGACAGTCTCAACATTGAAGTTTACAGAAAACCAACCCACACAGACCAATATCTCCTGTTTGACTCTCACCATCCACTGGAGCACAAACTTTCTGTCATCAGAACCTTACAGCATCGGGCAGAACACATCCCCACAAGGACAGAAGGGAAGGAAAAGGAACAGAAACACATCAACAAATCTCTGCAAACATGTGGATATCCCAACTGGGCTTTTGTCAAGTCAGCAAGGAAATCTGTTAAACACAATAATGAACAGAAAAAGTCTAACAGACGGAAAAACATTGTCATTCCTTATGTTGCTGGAGTCTCAGAGAATTTCAGAAGGATTTTCAACAAACACAACATCCCAGTACATTTCAAACCCAGCAGGACTCTCAGACAGAGGCTGGTCCACCCTAAAGACCAAACCCCCACACACAAACAGAGTGGTGTGGTTTATGCAGTCCAGTGCAGTGAGGACTGTCCAGACCGCTACATTGGAGAAACGAAGCAACCTATCCACAAAAGAATGTCTCAACACAGGAGAGCAACCTCCTCTGGACAAAACTCAGCTGTTCACCTCCATCTCACGGACAAGGGTCACTCTTTTGATGACCAAAATGTTCAAATTTTGGACCGAGAGCACAGATGGTTTGAGAGGGGGGTGAAGGAAGCTGTGTATGTTAAGAGAGAAAACCCTTCTCTTAACAGAGGAGGAGGTCTGAGATTTCAACTTTCCAAGACTTATAACTCAGTTTTGGATTTGATTCCGAAACGTTTTACACCGGATGGGAGCAGGGATGTCTTGTCTGTAAATTAGACTAACAAAGTTCTCTGAGTAGCCTCTGTTGTTGTTTGGGAGGTGTTTTTTGTCAATTTACATACAGTTTTGTGTCTTCTACCAGAGACCTCAAGGGAACCTCCTACTGTTAAGGTGTGATCTTTCAATTTACATGTATGTGTTACAAACCCCCTTCAGTTAAGCTGTGATGTGTTTGTTTTGTCAATTTAAATAGAATGGGCATGTTAGGTATTTTGTGGTGTTATTTCAGTTTCCAATTTCATATGTTGGTGCGTGGCTTGTCAGCCTGTATAAAACTTCTCGTTCTCACAGCTTCCATTCATTCAGAATTGAAAAAGACTTCTGGACAGAAGTCGAAACGTTTTCTGCAACAAATAAAGTCCAGTTGATCCTGTATTGAACACCTTTTTTTTTACTAAATAACAGATCATTTTAATTTTTTTATTTTTATACTTGGAGACTGAATACTTTATTAAATAAAGTAATTTCAGTAAAATTACCCCTTGTTGTTTTTTAAAATTTTATACAATACTTCAAAGCAACATGTTAAGTTAATTTTGTCAAATAAATAAATTTGATTTGTTTTTTGTTTTGTTATATCACGAAATTTATCGTTATCGTGATAATGCACTGAAATATCACAATATAATTTTTGAGCCATATCGCCCACCCCTAATATGGATATATAAAAACTACAAAGTGCATCCTAATAGTTTATCGTATGTTAGCACACATACTGCAACAACAAACACTGTACCTTGAACACAGAGATACTTTGTCTCTTGTCACAGAGATTGTGCACGTGACTCATTATGCTCACCTTGTTTGTCATTAAGACCGAGTTGTCCTGCTCTGTTTTTCCCCCACCCGAACACAGCCCCGGACAAGGACAAGGCAAAGCTGTGGTCTCCTCCTGCAGTTATCTGAGCCAGTGGGATCCCTGCCAGAGACTTGAGGGGGTGAGGGGACAGTTTGCTGGACTCTCCTCTGCCCAGGCCCAGCTGCCCGTTGGTGTTCTGGCCCCACGTGAACAGCTGCCCATCTGGAAGAGAGCACAGACTATACTCATCTGTGTGTGTGCATCACATGGTTATTCAGCACATTTTCACAACTGAAGAACTCAATGTTGCTCCCACTTATAGTGTGAAATACAGTACATTTAAAAAAAAAATTATGGTACCGTATTTTCCGGAATATAGGTCGTGGCTTTTTATCATTTTTGCATGCCCTGCGACCTATATTCAGGTGCGACCTATTTATGGCTTTTTATAAAATAAGCTGATTTGTAATAATTTATTAACAAAAATTAAACAGACACACTTTTACAATAATGTCAGCTAACAAATGTATTTTTTTAGGTGTTTATCCTGCTAAAATTAAAATACCGGTACATGCAGGTCTGTTCGCTGCTACTGCATGTCTGGCGCTGCGCGTGCACGTTTTGTTTCATCAGACGTAGCGAAACAAATTTTTAAATCCAGCTCATTTCACAATTACGTTCATTTATTAAAGAAAAGTTCAGCTCAGACACATATTTGCTATAATTTTTATCAAACAAATAACTGTTTTTAAGTGTTAATCTTCTTAAAAGCCTTGCTGTGCGCTCCTGTGGTAGACATTTGCAGCAGAGCTAAACACGGTCCACATTTTGACGTAGGTGCGACCTATATATGGATTTTTCCAATTTTTTGGCTATAATTGGACAATGCGACCTATATTCCGGTGCGACCTATATTCCGGAAAATACGGTAATTGCTGTAACTGTTATTTCATTTTTCTGTTCTGTGGTTTTCATTCTCGGCAGCAAATAGTTTTGATTTCTCTCGAAATTCCTTCATGCTTTTAGAAAAAGAAAGACTCATCACTGCTGTCAAATGCTAAGAAGACACAAAATCCTCTGAAGTACAGTGGAGCCTGAAAGTTTGAGAAGCCTTCATGATTTTCTTTTTTTTGTTTTTGGTCACAGACCACTCCAGAGAGAGTGAATGGTTGTTTGTCTCATTTGTCTCCATGTGTCCCTGTGATGGACTGGAGGCATGTCCAGGTGCCTCTCACACAGTGACTTCTGGATATGGACACCAATGACCCCCCATGGCCCGAAAAGGAAGAAGAGGGTAAGGAAGGAGGGAGGATGGATGGACGGATGTGTGTACAGACGGATGGATTATACTGTATAGAGACTGTATTTGTCATACCTCTAGAAAGTGCCATGCAGTGCTGGTTCCCACACATCACTTGGGAGATGCTGTGATCACACAATCTTTTCACCAGCCTGAAGTAAACACAAAAAATAACTTCTTTTTTTTAAGATCTTTTAATAAAAACTTACATTAGATTTGTTTTAATACTACTGTACTGAGTTGCCATAGTTTTGATGGCGACATATTTCCGTGTTTTTGGTTGTTTTTTGGCAGATCAACAAAGACCTGATTGTTTGGTGACATAACGGCGTCATGACGCCGGCGCAGCAGCTTTATTTCCACCGCTCATCGTGCAGAATGTTTCCATACCTTCACCAGAAGTCCACAACTAAAGGTGTTCAACTACAGCCACATAAACTGCACATTCATGTGAGGATTTAGACTTATGGCACATAAAATAAAAATAGGAAGTTGTTTTTTGTTGTCGTTGTCGAGCTTGGCTGAACGTTGGTCTTCAACAACGAGCAGAACAGTCACCTTGGAATCCGAACACCGATCTCCAGAGTCTCCAGGCCGAGCTGCCCCCCTTCACCGGCTCCCCAGGCGAACACCTGGCCTTGCTCGTTTATGGCCATGGAATGGGCACGACCGCACGAAACCATCGTGATCTTCTGGGTATCCAGAGCCACCACCAGTTCTGTGAGCAGAAGGGAATTACTATGAGACACAAAGGCAAATAAAAAAACAGCAAAAGCTTTTATTTATTTACAAGTAATTCAGCGATGTAGTTTTCAAGAAGAGTTTCTCTGGTACTGAACAGGGAATGCAAGATATCCAAGTGGGCAGGAGTTACTCTGAATAAAAGAAGAGGCAACACAGACGCCGCCCCAGTCGTGTGAGAGTTATACTTGTAAGCAATATTAAAAACTACAAAGCATAGCTTTCTCAAACAATTGAGGTGGATGGTTTACATAGAATGTACAGTACCGGTACCGTAATTGCTGATCCATAGAGCGCACCAGAATATAAGCCGCTGGTGCTCAAGTTGTAACAAGAGCGGCAGCACACAGCTGCTGAGACAGATGTGCAGCTCTTGTTGAAGATCAACCACCAGATGTTTTATAAACTTTATCTTCCTGTTCAACACAGAGTAAAGCCCACAGGTCTTCAGGAAACTGCCTCCCTGACTCGTGGTTGCTCTGCTGAATGTCCTGAACTGGACTAACAACAACAGACTACTGTAATCACTAAAAGAACAAGAAGGGGTTAACAACCTGCGGCTCTTTCAGGCTTTGACCAAAACTAACTTAAACTGAATTTTATTGGTTACAAACTACAGAAAAGGACTACCGGTAGTTTTAACAGTTTTCCTGTCTTTTCTTTTGCAAATATGTCAGTACTGGATCAAGTACAAGAAGTAAAACATACCCACTTTAACTTTATGCTTTACTGTATTTCTATACGTAATTAATTTTTTCCACAATAGAAAAAATGACCTACGTCTGCATAGTCCATAGTTTTTGTTAATTTAAGAAAACTGTTTTAAAAAGAATTTGGTCTTTTCATTTGTCTTAAAATTGTAAAAATATAAATTTAGTTATTTTAACTTTATAATTTCACCCCTAGTGGCCACAAAAACCCCTTCCAACAAACCTACAGTGGCCCATGGGCCACCAGTTGAGAACCACAGTTGTTGCAGCTCTGAACACTTAATTTAATGAATGCATGTGTAAAATGGATCTTTTGATTTTAAAGGTTGCAGACCCCAAATGAAATGATTAAAGGTGGGGTATGTAACATTGTAATGTAGTCTGTAACTTTTCAAACAATATATTTTTAACATATTTCTTCACTCTGTCACTATCTACTGACAGACTGATGTTAGACAAAGTAATCTCTGAAAAAAACTATAGTCCCCTTGCTTCTCTATCAGCATTTATAAAAACACTGAAAACACAAGAGTGACCAGGACACTGACAGCCAATAAAAACAGAGTTGTTTGTCACGCCCCAACCCACGCCCCCACCTGTCCCAGCCGCAGCTCGTTCTCATTCAAAGGATTGCAAAGCGATGCAGGACTGTTTTTTATGTGACACAAAATGTATTAAATATCCCTTCTTTATCCCAGAGCTGGACTTTTATTTAGTTTTTTTGCCAAAAGTCAAGTGATCGCTTCATCCTTCACTGACAGGAATGAGGAAATGGATTTGTCACGACTCACGAGCGAATTAAAACATGTCCAACGTTGCTTCGTGAACCTCTGCTGATTTCTTCTGGTTTTTGTGTTGTTGGATGAGTGATTCATGGTTTTATTATATTTTTTAAACAGTTATATTATCATATAAACACAGAACTTCGGAGCGCAGAGACAGGACATGTACTGGGGGCGGAGCATTCCAGACATTCCAGACCAGCGCTGACAGACATGAGGAAGTCACGAGCGAATTAAATCATGTCCAAACGTTGCTTCGTGAACCTCTGATGATTTCTGCTGGATTTTGTGTTGTAGGACTAGCGCTCCATGGTTTTATTTTATTTTATTAGAAGGTTTTATTAACATAAACACAGAATATCGCAGCGGCTCTGAGCAGACAGCAGCAGGGGGCGGAGCAGATCCCAAGTTCAACAGAAGCACGGACTGTGCCATATATGGCTCTGAGGGGAGGGAGCAGAATGCTTTTCTGCACTGAAAATATTTCTAAGTCCCAGAGTGTTCAAAAACTGCATACTATACCTTTAACAATGAACACAATTTTACCCATAATCCCTCTCTGAGGCAATCTGACTGACAGGCAACCACAGCAGAATGCTACAATAACACAAATACTACAGTAAAAGTTTTTTTTCCCTGATCAGCGCCGGTAACACGGCTGGTTTAAAAATTAAAAATAAACGACAGTAGACTACGAGGAAGTCATTGATCTCAATCTTCAAGCCGTCTCCTGCTCCATGGAGCTAAAGTTGCTTTGTGAGAATGTGAGACTCACATGCTCTGCACATGATCTCCACCCACCCCCCAACGGGGAGATACCCCTCCTCCACATCTCTCCTCTCTGTTTCATTGGCTTGGCTGTGACCTGTTGGTAATTTCACTGGTCAGATTTATTTAACCTTTATTTATACAGGTAGTGATACTGAGTCACGAGGACCCACCCACCAAGAGAGACGTGTACTGGGCAGCTATACGAGCACCATAGTTGCCAAGTCCGCTTTTTTCAAGCGGCATTGGGCTTGTTTTTTCCTGGAGTCGCTTTCAAATTCGGTGAGCCGCTTGTGGCGGTTTTTTGTGCTTACCATGGGTGTTGCGTCGCTTATTTGGGCTTGTTTTGTGAAATGTACTCCTGAAGTTATTTTAAAGGTATTTTTGATGTTTCTCTGCACGCTTAATAAATATGCTGGTTTGGTGCTGATGTAGCTTTATTGTTTAAACTGCACAATACACTTATCAGACGGCACGATCCTGCATTACTCCGTTCTCTGCACTTTCTATCTTCACACACACACTGAACCCGCGTGCCTACGTCACGCTCTCTCTCTCGCGGTGCGTTCACTGACACTCTGTAATATACATGCACGAACACTGCTGTATACATTACAGTATTGTGACATCATTTTTGAACTTTGCATATAGTGACACCACATATATATCTTGTATCATTCAACTATGTTGGTTTTTAGAAAAAAAATGATAAATTAATGAAAATTACTTTCAAAGTGTGTTTAAAATTAAAAACCGTGTATCTTCACGGGACATCCGACTACACGCGAATCTCTGTTCTTTATTCTTTGTCTAGACAAGACAACGCTAATGTGAGCTCTAAGTGGGGTAAATATGGAAAAAAATATAATAAAGATTGGGAGAAAGAGCGTGCTCTTCAAGACTGGATCCGACCACAGATGGGAGAAAAATGCAAAATGTATTTTTATTTTTTAGACTGAATACGTTCTTTTATGTATAATTTTGCTAGATATATGTAATGCCATAATAAATATGTTTATACTGTTTAAAACTGCCTTTTTTTACACAATGGGATGGGTTGCCAGCTGGGCTTTTTTTGGGCTTTTTTTGAAAGAGCGAGCCGCTTGTTTGTGCTTGTTTTGAAGGAGCTGATCGCTTCTTTCGGTCTGGAGATCTGGCAACCCTGACGAGCACCCGGGTGTGACGTCATGAAGCTAAATGTTTTTGGTGGCAAGAAGCTCATTAGACAGTCAAAAACAAATAAATCCATAAATTAGCTGCAGCATTGTATAAGCCGTGGGTTCAAAGCGTGTGAAAACAGTAGCAGCTTATAGTCCAGACAGTACGGTAAATATGGTGGTGAACCAGTTATCTACATCAATCTTTCATGTGCTGGAACAGTTACCACCCGATGCTGACGGGTTCTGCTGATGACTCAGAGGTTACCTGGGGAAGCGTCGTCGTTGCTGCGACCCAGCTGTCCGCAGCTGTTAGAGCCACACGTGTACACGCTGCCGTCGTGCAGGAGGAAGAGCGTGTGCTGCCCTCCACACGCAACTTCCTTCAGCCCTCGCCCGCTGAACACGTGGCAGTTCCTTGGTTCAAACACAGGGACGCTCTCAACGCCGATTCCCAACTGCCCATCCCTGGCGTTCCCCCAGCACAGCATGGTGGAGGGAGGAGAGGAGACGAGCAGCAAACTGAGGAGGAACAGGGAGCGACAGAAGAACGTTCAAGCTGTGCAGCAGCCCCGCTTCCTCCTCTTCAAGTAGAGTCCAACCCTGGAAGACAAGAACGGCAGGATGTCATCAGCATCATGAGGAGCACCTGCTGATCACTGCATTAAACGTCCTGACGATATTTATCCCACACAACAAAAGGTACATGGTCATGCTTTTGTTTGTGTGTGCACGTGTCTGTGAGTGAAAATCTCATGCACCACTGGATGAATTTTGATTATACTTGCAGAAAGTAATCATTTAAAGTTCATTTACAAGTGATTAACTTTTGGAATTGGTTTAATTCAAGATGGCCACTACAGCCAGCTAAGCATAGAGAACACAAAAACAACTGGAACTCCGTCAGTTTTAACAGTTTAAACTAAAATCAGATGGAGACCTGAGAACCATTCACAACACGTGCCCTGACTTTGAACTCGTTTGAGGCAGTCAAACATCTGGATTATTGAGCGTGAATCAGGATTCTTTGTCCCAAACTTCAATCAACGTGTTACCATAACAGCACGTGAAAACAACACCCTGGATCATGTTCACACAAACGTAAAGGATGCATACAAAGCAAAACCCCGCCCCCACCTAGGATCTTCTGATCACATATCCATTCTAATGGTTCCAGCTCTATGTGAAGGTGCTGTTTATAAGAGTGAGTTTGTCGTGGCTCCTCGGACTGATGAAGTCCTTTGGATGAAAGACGAAACGTTTCAACACAAAGAAACTGTCCAGAGGACCTGACTGAACTTTGTTGGAAAGCCACTGGGACGGTTCACAATCTTCTATTATAATAGTGGCCAAAAGAAACAAGTCTCCACCTGGATTGAACTATACCATACCATACCATACCATTTTATTTATAAAGCACTTTAAACAGGAACAAGTCCACACCAAAGTGCTGGACAAACAAACACGCAACAGGCAACACAGACAATGAAGTACAACACGAAAAACATAAAAACATTGCAGATCATAAATCAAACGATCCAATACAAATCAGCTGGCATTGAAAGCGATGGAGTAGTAGTGAGTTTTTAACCGGGATTTGAAAACCGAGAGGGAGGGGGCCTGTTTGATGAGCAGCGGTAACTCGTTCCAGAGTCTTGGTCCTGCTACAGAGAACGCCCTGTCACCCCTGCGCTTAAGGCGAGTTTCTGGAACTATTAAGAGTACCTGATCCTCTGACCTCAAAGCACGTGGAGGGACATATGGGTGTATCAGATCCGAGAGATAGGCGGGGGCGAGACTGTTCAGCGATTTGTAGACATACATGAGAATTTTGAATTGGATTCGAAGATGAACCGGTAGCCAGTGAAGGGAGGCCAAGACTGGTGTAATGTGCTCTCTTTTGCGTGTGCTGGTTAAAAATCGGGCAGCTGCGTTCTGAACCAGTTGTAATCGTGCAATGGTGGCTTGACTGACGCCAAACAGAAGTGAATTGCAGTAATCAAGCCTAGATGTAATGAATGCGTGAATCACTGTCTCCAGGTGCTTTTTGGATAATATGGGCTTCAGCTTAGACAGACGCCTCAGCTGGAAAAAACAGGATTTGACAATCATGTTTACATGACTGTTGAGTTTCATGGAAGGATCCATTATCACTCCCAGATTTTTGACTTTTTGTTTTTCGGACAGGGGTAGAGCAGACAGGTCAATGCAGTGGTTTGAGGTTGTGTCATTGGGAAGGAACAATATGGCTTCAGACTTCTTATCATTGAAGCTTAAGAAATTTAAAGCCATCCAGTCCCTGATGTCAGCCAGGCAGTCGAGCAGAGGTTGAATAGAGCCTGTACCATTTTGTCTTAGGGGGAAGTAGATTTGACAGTCATCAGCGTAGAAGTGGAAAGGTATATTGTGTTTCCGGAAAATAGCACCGAGTGGCAGCAGGTATAAGGAGAACAAGAGAGGACCCAGGATGGACCCCTGCGGAACCCCCCATTTAAGAGCCGCCACTGCAGAAGTAAAATCATTGATGGACACACAAAAAGACCTGTCAGAGAGGTAGGATCTGAACCAGTTTAGGGCTGATCCTGAGATGCCCACCCACTGCTCCAACCTAGCAATGAGGATCTCATGGTCGATGGTGTCGAAAGCGGATGTGAAACAGGTACGAGCCTCCTGTTGGACAACTAGATCTTTCAGCTGCAACAAGTTATTTAACCCAACTGGTGCAATGAGTTGCTTCTCATTTATTCAACAACCATGTCAAAGACACATGGCGTGGTCATGGAAAAGATGCCCGTCTGTTTGAGAAGGGCCAAATCATCGGCATCAAGCAGAGAAAACATCTCAGGAGATGCAGAAACTGCTAAAACTGGGTTAAAAACTGTTCAACTCATTATTTTAAAATGGAAGGATGGTGGGAACCAGTCTTCCAGGAAGAAATGTGGCTGGAAAACAAATCCTGGATGATGGTGATCACTTAAACCATGGGCGTCAAACTCCCTTACAAAAGGGGCCGCAATTAAAACCTTTTTCAAACAAAAACCACATTAACTCAAATCAGATACCCAACATCTTTTCTTGGCCCAGGTTCCTCAACAAGAGTTTGATTGGTCTCATTTGATGTTCTCTGTTGTGCTTTCAACATCATAATAGAAGATTACTGAAAAATTTAAAAAAGAGATAGAAGTAGTTCATGTTTCACATATCATCTTGAGGGCCACATTTGAGCCTTGAGTTTGACACATCTGACTTGAACGTTTGGTGAAATCAAATGGATGAAAAACAACAGTAGCACTCAGGGCTATGTTTAATAAAGAAAGTAAGAACATTTCCACATGCACAAAGTGACGAGAACTCAAGGGACTGAACAGCTGATGGAGTCTTAATAAAACCACTAACCAGTGAGGCTAACTGGAAAAAAAGGCTTCAATTTGTTAGAGAGCATAAAGATCGGACTGTGGAGCAATGGAAGGTCATGTGGTCTGATGAGTCCAGACTGACCCTGTTCCAGAGTGATGGGAGCATCAGGGTAAGAAGAGAGGCAGGTGAAGTGATGCACCCATCATGACTAGTGTCACGTCATCAATGTAAGATCTTGGTGAAACAATGCAACACTGGATGAAATAGATCATGTGACATTGTAGAAGATTACTGAAACAATGACACAGAGAATGCATGATGTCATCAGATATAAAGGTGGTCCAACCAAATGTTAGTGTGACTATTTTTATTTTATTTTTTTTGGCTAGGCAGTGGTTTCATCCTAAATTTAAAGTGTTTTTAGCAGAAAGTTTTAATTCAGTCTGGATAACAAAATAAATATTATCTATGAGCAGCATCAGCAAAACTAAAACAATAACCACAAGTAAGAAGTTAAAAGTCTGTAAGTCCAAGATGTGGTGACCTCCATCATGTGATGATCTCCTGTTGTTGTTTTTTTTACTTTATTTAACTAAAATACAAAACAAAACAGTACCAATTCTTACAATCATCGGTTACAAAAGGTGATTCATGACATAGTGTAAATAAAACAAATAAAGAGCAATAATAAAAATAATAAAAAATACAAAACTATATAAGGAAATTGAAATCAGCCAAGAAACTAAGAAATTTGCCAGCATTTTTTTCATTTACATATTTTAAAGATTTTGCATAGGACTTTAACTCATTCTTCTTCCTGATGAGCTCCTGTTTGTCAGGGCGCTACTGCTAGCTGCTAACTTTAGCCACCTTCATTCTGTAAACGATCAAACTTCATCTGCAGCGTCAGGACGAGTACTTTAACGCGCTTTTTGAAGAGAACATCTAAATAAATGGCCCTTGTGGTATTTAGCTTGTTAAATTAACCAAACACACGAGCTGAGAGCTAAGGTAAAGATGCTAACTTCCATGACACCATCACATCTGTCATCAACACGACATGACTTCTTCTTTTAATTATAAAAAACTAAATATTTATTTACCGTGGCGAAGGCATGTTGAAGAAGGGCGAACGAGAAAGTGTCACAGCTGATTATTATTAAAATAATAATAATTCTTCTTCTTCGGTTTGTTTGGCGGTGGGCGAACAACACGTGGTGCTCACTACCGCCATCACGTGGTACGGACTGTAAGTCATCATGTGTGTACAGTATGTTGTCCATAATAATATTCTGATTTGTTTTCCTGAAGAAACGAACTAAATTTTTAAATCTTTCTCTTTTTGTAGTATATTTGTGGCAGTGAACCTTTCTGGGTGGAGTTTGCATGTTCTCTCTGTGCTGCGTGCGTGGGTTTTCTCCAGTTTCCTCCCACAGACTATACAGTAATCTGTAAACCATCTATAAATGATTTTAAGAATCTGTTGGAATCCTGGCAAAAACCAATGCTGATTTGTTCCTGTTTTTGATTTTGTACATCTACCTTATAATGTTTACTAGTTTTGCTACTTTTTTCTTTTTCTTTAGTTTATTGTACTCGTATCATTGCTGTTCATCATTCTTTAGTTTGTAGCAGGTCGCTTTTGTAAATGAGCCCTCGAGGCTCAATAAGATTTACCTGACTAAATAAAGGTTGGATGAAAAGACTAAAAACATGCATGTTAGACTGGTGGTAACTCTGAACTGTTCCTAGATGAGAGAGAAAGAGCGGTTGTTTGTCTCATTTGTCTCTACGTGACCCTGTGATGGACTGGAGATCTGTCCAGGGTGTCTCTCTCAAAAGTGACTGCTGGATATGGGCACTGACCTAAAAAGGAAGAAGTGGTTAAAGATAATGGATGGCTGGCTGGCTGGATGACTGGCTGGATGGATGGCTGACTGGATGGATGGCTGGCTGGCTGGATCTTTTAATATTTCTAATTCATCCATCATGCATCTTCTCTCCCTCTCATATCTTTGGCACATTAAAATCACGTGCTCTTTTTTTTCACATGTTGACAACTTCCTGTTGGATGTTGTTTTTTTATTGGTGTATAATTAAGTCCAGTCGTGTTAATAATCTCAGTCGTGTTAATAATCTCTCTTCTCTTCTGTTTCTCCTTCCTGCATGCTCTTGTCTCTCCCACCCTCTGAATCTCATGAAACCATCTTCCTTTGTTTTCTTCATTCCATTCTTTCTGCCACTTTTCCTTCAGTTTTTGTTTACTAATCTGGCCTAAGGAAACAACACAGCACAATGACTGCTTTGTTAAAGGTTTTTAATGATGTTGAAGCACTGGATGCTAAGGATTATTGTGCTGCACTTTATTTAGACCTGTCTAAAGCTTTTGACATGTGGATCATGACAACTTGTGTCATAAACTCTCAGAAATTGATCGCATGCTGCTGATTATTTCATGTTGCTGTGTTCATTAGTCCTCATCTGCTCATACAGACTCATGTTCGTGCTGCTGTTGTTTTGGCGCATTGTTTTTGTACCATTAGTGCTTAGTATATTCTTGGTTCATGACTCGGATCTTACCAATATATTTTGATAGGTATTTTCATCATTAAACCTTTAAATAAATAATTCACACAAGACAAACAGGCGTGAGATTTTTGAATCTTTGCAAAGAGGGAAGTTCACTTGATTAGGTCAGAATGAACTCCAACTTCCTAAGGTTTGAGTCTGTCTTTTATTCAAACGAGTGACACAGATTCAATATCAACGAGGTCAAACAGTTTCATCACATCTTCTCAGGCGATAAACTGGAGCCGAACATTTTGTTTGTAATCTGTTTCCGGGAGAGCTAATTAGATATCGTGCAGCATGACAGGTTTGATCATCAGCTTTGTGCACCTAGTAAAAAAACAGGAATGAGGTCAGGTCAAAAGCCTATGAAACTCAGAACCAGTAAAGTAAAGTTTAAGATGTTAAAATATAAGGAATTTAAAACAAAGATTTTTAAATACCTCTAACATATTTCTTTACAATTTGGGTTTTTGTTGGATGTAACTCTATGTACATAGTTTCCTCCCACCTCATGTATCACGTGTGGTGTGTATGACAAACAAATCTCTCTGACTCAGACTCTGACTTCTCAGATCATACATTTGCTACCTTATAATGTTTTGCTAGTTTTTTGATACTTTGTTAAGAAAAAAAAAAATCTTTTGTTTTTTTCTCTCTTTTTGTTTTCCATTGTTTATTGTTTGTTTGTTTATTGTTTAATGAAATTCTATCACTGCTGTTCATTGTTCTTTAGTTTTAGCAGGTCGCTTTCGTAAATGAGCCCATGAGGTTCAAAAGATTTACCTGACTAAATAAAGGTTGAATGAATGAAAATACATTGGTTGGTTATCTAACTATTTTTCAGATCAGAGGCAATGTGTACAACACATTTAAGGGTTATTTAAGGGTTAACGATGGTGTACCACAAGGCTCAGTCATAGGACCCACCCTCTTTACAATCTACATAGGTAATGCAGGTCAGAGTAGCCCTGATGCATCCTTACATTTCTATGCTGATGACACAGTTGTTTATTGTTGAGCTAAAACAGTTTCCCAGGCCTTTTGCTTTTGACATCATCCAGTCTGATTTGTTCCGTCTCAAACTTGTCCTAAATGCTGATAAAACCAAAGGGATGTTTTTTTCAAACAGGAAGTCGGTCCCAGCAGTTCTTCCTCTGATTTTATCCTCAAACGGTGTCCCTATTGTACAAAAGCGTATTGCAGTCATCCATGGAAAACTTTTTTTTGAGCTTATGCAGTAATAATAATAATAATAATATAATAATGTCACATTTTTGTCATCTGTGTATGTTTCCATACAAGACGAAATTTGACTCTGCATTTAACCCAATCACCACCAGGTGGGGCAGTGGGCAGCTATAGAAAGCGCGCCGGGGAGCTCAAACACACCACAAGTTATGCCGTGACTGGGGTTCGAACCTGCGTCCTTCGGGTTCCAAGTCGGTTCCCCGAGTAGAAAAAAAAAAATAATAATAATAATTAAGTGTGATGTAGTTTGTGTATTAGTTAGAAAAATTGTGTATTAGTTAGAAAAATTAAGTAGAATTATTCATTTTGTGATGTAGTTCGTGTATCACAGTTAGAAAAATTAAGTAGAATTATTCATTTTGTGATCTAGTTTATGTATTACAGTTAGAAAAATAAGTAGAATTATTCATTCTGTGATGTTGCTTGAAGGTTATCATTGGTTGAACAAACTGTGAAATAAGGGGCAGATATAATAAGATTTCATCTTCTTTCTGCTCCCTTCATTTTACTTGTATTCTTGTATCTGATGAAACTGTCTTGTATTGTTCTTTTAAAATGAATGAATAAACATCAATCAATCAATCAAACCATCTTATGTATGTAGTAAAAACGTGATAATATGTACTATTGAGTTTGTTGAGTCCTATAAATATTTAAGTATCCTGATCGATTCACATCTCTCTTTTAAACTCGACGTGGAAAACCTAGTGAAGAAACTGAAAGTTAAACTGGGTTTCTTTTTCAGAAACAGATCATGTCTAACACTGAATGTTAGGAAACGCCTTGTATCTGTGACTTTCCTTCCCTCCATTGATTACGGTGACATTCTCTACATGAATGCTCCTACAAGCACCCTGCGGATGTTGGATGTTGTCTATCATGGTGCACTAAGATTCATAACTGGTTGTGATTATCGTACCCACCACTGCACCCTGTATTCACTGGTTAACTGGACATCATTAACCTCACGCAGACTCTTCCACTGGTACATTTTCATCTTTAAATCACTTCTTGGTCTGCTGCCCTCATACATCTCCTCCTACATGTCTTTGCGTGAGTGCAGCTACAGCGTGCGCTCTCAGGACATGATTACCTGCAGTGTTCCGTCAGTGAGGACTGAACTTGGAAAAAGGGCCTTCTCCTACTCTGCTCCTGCTTCATGGAATATCTTACAAAAAGATCTGAAGCTCTCGACCTTGACTTCTCTAAATGGTTTTCAGAATCTGTTGGAATCCTGGCAAAAACCAATGCAGATTTGTTCCTGTCTTTGATTTTATACGTCTACCTTATAATGTTTTGCTAGTTTTTTGATACTTTGTTAAAAAAAGAAAAAAAAAATCTTTTGTTTTTTTCTCTCTTTTTGTTTTCTATTGTTTATTGTTTGTTTGTTTATTGTTTAATGAAATTCTATCACTGCTGTTCATTGTTCTTTAGTTTTAGCAGGTCGCTTTCGTAAATGAGCCCATGAGGTTCAAAAGATTTACCTGACTAAATAAAGGTTGAATGAATGAAGGCACCTTGATTTTGTTTATAACACTATTTTTATTTACTTTTTATTTGCATTTTGTTGTTGTGTACTGTTTATTGTTGTCTGTACCTGGTGTTTGTCTAAAAACAGGTCTCTCTTCTAAATGAGTCCTGTGACTCAGTGACCTGCATAATAAATGAAGGTTGAATTTAATTTTCCCACCCGAGCCCGCCCTTAGTTGCCGCTAAATGATTGGTTCGTTGATCTGTCAACAACTATTTTCTTGACCAATCATATTCGCTGTTTGCGTGTTGTGAAACGAAGCCACTTCTGATTGGTGCGGCAACATCAAAGGCCTTGTTTGATAACATCCGAGGAGGCGTCGACGAGGGGAGGAGGTTGGTTTTTATTTGGATCGTTGGAAGTCACTGGGAAGTCAGGAAACAATCAAGTCTAAAAATAAGGTTTAAATATCCAAGGTATGACTTTCAACATACAACGGAGGGGTCGGAGGGTTGTTACTGATCGTTTTGTTATTGATTCTGTTGGACAAGCTGCACAGTTGAAGCTAGCTACGTTAGCTTACAAGCTAACTAACTAGCTAGCTAACTAACGTAGGTTCTGTATTAAAAAATCCGGTTATGGACTAAATGGTTCGTTAGTACAACGATATGACATAGCTATAACAACCGAGCTGTGTGTTATTAAATGTTTTTTATGTTAATTTAAGACGCTTCGTGTTGCACAGGATCGCGCTAAACATTAGCAGCTAGCTTCATGTTGCGTCATTCGCAAACTGAACTTTTTATTTTTATTACGATCCTCGGCTCAGATTCAAGATTAACTTATGAAGTATTTTATATCTTTTAATAACGTTTTATATCTTTTTACAAGCTTTTGAACATTTAGGCAAATGCGTGCGTGTCTTTATTGAGCACTTTTAAAGGTGTACACTTAGTTAGAAGAACCATTGCTTTACTTTATGTTTTAAATACAAACTCACAAGAACTAATATTAAGCTTATCAGCTCACCTCGAACAGGTAAGATAATGACACCTCACTATTAAGATATTTTATATCTTCTCTTAACAAGCTTTAACATTTCAGACCTCATGTTAAAGAAAAGTTTTGCTTTTGCTTGTAAACAAGCAAGTCTGAGTTTGAGTTGGTGTGTTTTAACATTCAGTTTTCAAAATGACCTATTTGTTTTTAAAGTCCAGATTAATATTAATTATGAACTTTCCGAGCTGCATCTGTCAAGTTTTATTTTTTACTAATACTGTATCGCAAAACTGTGTAAAGACAGATCTTATGTGGAGGCCAAAGTCTTATTAGTAAGTAAGTAAAGGTCTCTCTTGTAAAAAGGTTGAATAATAAAGTAAAAAAAATTGTAGGCTCAATCATCCAGGTAGATAACAAAAAAGGTTAAATCAGTGTTTTCACAGACATAAAATCAAAAATCAGTTATTTGCTGTGTCCATTTGTTAAAAACAAGTATATGATTAAATGATTTAATTAATTTATGTGATTTATAACTGAAAATATCTGCAACAAGTTTTATTTGTTTTGAATAACTATGATTGTCTCTGTTAAGGCACAGGTTGCATTCAGTAAAATTCTACCTCATTTTTCAGACAGTTTGGACATCGCTGCCTCTACGTCCAGTCCGTCCCCTGAGATTGTTTCGTCAGGGGGATGTCAGCAGCCCGTCTCCTGCGCTTGGCGAGGTGCAGCCGTCCTCATGTAGGATCTTTACGTAGGGCTCCTGTTTTGCTACCATTTCAGCGTGACGGCTACAGAAAGGAGTTCCCGATCTTCTGCAGGCAGCTTTGTGGTCCCTCGGGAAGACGATGCAGCAACACACGGTTTGATCCAGATGGCAGTGGCCACGTTACCACCTGGGATTCATTTGGCATCTGGGATAATCGTATCGATGAGCCCATCCTGCTACCTCCCAGCATCCGATATGGCAAGCCTATTCCCAAAGTTAGCCTATCAAAGGTAGGCTGCGCTTCCCTTATTGGTCAGCGCAAGGAGAACGAGGACCGTTTCCAGGTCTCTCAAATGACTGATAGCATCCTGTACTTTGCCGTGTTTGATGGGCACGGTGGCCCTGAAGCTGCTGACTTCTGCGAGAAATACATGGAGAAGTTTATCAAGTAAGGATAATTCATGTGTTTACATTTATTGTTACATGTAACTGGCTTTGTAGTTTGAATGCCAGATGTCAGCAGATGTTCCTTCTGATTTTCTTTCAGGGACCTTGTGGCAGAGGAAGACAACCTGGAAGAAGTTTTAACAAAAGCCTTTCTTGAAGTAGACAAAGCTTTTGCCAGGCACTTACATTTCTGTCCAAATGGTAGGTTCTGTCATGTAATACGCTTAAATAAATTGTACGTGATATATAGACACTTTATCTATGGATGTGATATATGTAAGGATGTTTTAACATCTTTAAAACATAATTTACTGAGGCTTTGGATTTTTTAACTGACTTTTAGTTAGAGGTGTGTCATTTTCTCCAAAGCCTCTAATAACTGATTAATTTTAACCACTACAAGCATTAGAGCTTCAATAATAGATCATTGCATTTATATTTACAGACGTAACTAAATTAAAGAGAAACTCGTTTACTTGTATGGATAAATGCAGTACAGACCACAAAGTGTCAGAATGGGTAATGTTTTTAACTCACTGTATTTTAAGTGTTTTACTAATATTTAGATTATATTTCTACAAACACTAAATCAGTTTTAATGGCTTGATTTTCTTTTTGTTTTGTTTGTTTGCTTTGTTTATTACCTTTTTCTTTAGAATATTGTAAAAAGTGTATCTGGTCTTCACCAGGACTTAAAGACAACTTGAGGTGAACAACATGACATGTTAGAATGTGACTATTTTAACAAATGCCAGCTAAAAGCCACAGGCTGTGTATTGAGGAAAAGAAATGGAAACCAAATCCTTAATACTGTAGTTGTGTAGATGTTTGGAGCACAAGCAACAGCTGCTATTTAAATTTACTGTATACAAGAACTCCTTTTCATAAAGGTAGATGCTCGACGAAGGGAAACAGGGTGTTCAGAAAATCAATGATCATATTCCATAATCCTAGAAAGGTTTACAGGATTATTTTAATATTTTATTATCCATCCATTCTCTTTATGGGATTTACTGGCGTTCATATGTAGCAGTCATTGTGTGAGAGGCAGGGGACACCCTGGACAGGCCATAAGTCCAGCATGGAGACAACCAAAACAACCATTCACTCTCTCACTCAAGTTCGAGTCAGGTTTATTGTCATTCGCACCACATGTGGTACATGAGGTGGAAGGAAAGTATGTACACAGGGTCCCCAGTTACATCCAACATCAGCAAAAATATAAAGTGTAAAAAGAAACAGTACATAAGGATCTAAGATGTACGCCAGATGGCACGCAGAAAGATCTAAAAATATGCTTAACACTAACAATGCAAAACACTGGGAGTGGTGGCGCAGAGGTTAGAGAAGTGGGCCTGCAATCAGAAGATTGCTGGTTCAACTCCCGATACCGACAACATCAAAATGTGAGTGGAAAAGGTGAAACACCCACACCAGCCTCCACCCTCATTTGCTCCATTCTGGGCCCTTGAGCAAGGCTCTTAACCCCTACCATCTGCTCCCCTGGGCACCCTAGATATCAGCTCTCTGCTCCACACAGAGGGCTGTGGTAGCTCGGTGGTTCGTGGTTGCATCAGGAAGGACATCCGGCCTAAAAACAAATCAAGTCTTTGTGCGACTCTGAAGAAGGAGCAGCTGAAAGAAGAAGGAAAAAACTAACAATGTAAAACAAAACGGCGTAACAACAGCAGCCCGAACATGGGTCTGTGGTGAGCGGATGGGTATGAATGAATACAGCAGCATGAGATCAGCAGCATGAGAGCAGCAGCATGAGAGCAGCAGCATGAGAGCAGCAGCATGAGATCAGCAGCATGAGATCAGCAGCATGAGAGCAGCAGCATGAGATCAGCAGCATGAGAGCAGCAGCATGAGAGCAGCAGCATGAGAGCAGCAGCATGAGATCAGCAGCATGAGATCAGCAGCATGAGATCAGCAGCATGAGAGCAGCAGCATGAGAGCAGCAGCATGAGAGCAGCAGCATGAGATCAGCAGCATGAGATCAGCAGCATGAGAGCAGCAGCATGAGAGCAGCAGCATGAGAGCAGCAGCATGAGAGCAGCAGCATGAGATCAGCAGCATGAGAGCAGCAGCATGAGAGCAGCAGCATGAGAGCAGCAGCATGAGAGCAGCAGCATGAGATCAGCAGCATGAGAGCAGCAGCATGAGAGCAGCAGCATGAGAGCAGCAGCATGAGATCAGCAGCATGAGAGCAGCAGCATGAGAGCAGCAGCATGAGAGCAGCAGCACAGATAAGTCACATATCACCAGTTAAAGTTTCATCACAGTGATTATTCTGGTTATTTATTCATGAGTCTAACAACCTCAGGGTAGAAGCTGTTCCTCAGTCTAGTGGTTCTGCACTTAATGCTCCTTAACCTCCTTCCTGAGGGGAGTGGTGCAAAGAGTGAGTGTGCTGGGTGAGTGGGGTCCTTCATGATGCAGGTGGCTCTTTTCCTGCATCTGGAGGTGTAAATGTCTGTGATGGTGGGGAGACTGACTCCAACATCTTCTGTGCAGCCTTCACCACTCTCTGCAGAGCTTTTCTTTCTGCAACTGTGCAGCCTCCATGCCACACGTTGATGCTGGATTTATTAATGTCAGAGGCACTAGACTAGTCATTGTGTTGTTGCTCCAGTTGAGGTTGTTGTTCAGGTGCACACGCAAATACAGGTAGTCCCCGACTTACAAACAAGTTCTGTTCCTACGGCCGTTCGCATGTCGAAAATCGCCATAAGTTGGAGAACACAGGAGCCGCCACTTATACACGTACATGTACGGTTCTGTACAGTTACCAAGCACTTCGCCTATCCTAACACATTACCCTACATAATTATCAAAAAACACATACAGTACATTTGGAGCCATAATGAAGGAAAAAAATAGTTAGCATGTCTGTTAGCATTCATTCTTTCATTCATTCATTCAACCTTTATTTATACAGGCTAGCCTCGTTGAGTCACGGGGACTCATTTACAAGAGGGACCTGTCTCACTCACACCAAACAACCATCCACTCTCACACTCACACCTAGGGTCAATTTAGAGTCACCAATCAGCCTAACAAGCATGTTTTTTGGTCTGTGGGAGGAAACCGGAGTACCCGGAGGAAACCCACGCATGCACGGGGAGAACATGCAAACTCCACCCAGAAAGGCCCCGGACCGGGATTTGAACCGGCAACCTTCTCGCTGAGAGGCAGCAGCTCTACCAGTTGTGCCACCGTGCTGCCCATGCATGTTAGCTCGTTGCACGTCCGAGCTCTGCAGCTTCCAGCTGCTTCACGTGGTCCAAACTGTTTGTAACTGCATGTTAGCTCCAAACATTTGGAGCCATAATGAAGGTAAACAGAGTTAATAACTTCCTGGGAGCTGGTGAAGCCGTTTCTCCACGTTAGCATGTTAGCTCCGGGTCCCACCAACATCTGAGGCTGCCAGGTGGGACGGCGTGGTGGGATGCGGCGGAGCGCTCGGCGGCTGCTGCTCAGGGCCTGAGACGTCCACAGAGTTCACGACCGTTTCCAGCTCATTTATCCGAGCGAAGCAACCTCTGATCAGACAGACGGTCTGTCCAAAGCCGGCTGTCGAGGCCGGAGGTAACCGAAGCTAAACGACAACTGCAGAAAACTGCGTAATCGGCTTCAAAATAATAATACAGTAATAATAATTTATTTGTAAAGCCATTTAAAACAACCACAGCTGCAACAAAGTGCTGTACACATGAAATCAAGAACATTTAAACACATAAAATAAGATATTTAAAAAAAAAAGTTTTTATTTTCTTATTTTATACTTTTATTAATAAGATGCGTTCATAACACCGAATCGCCGTAAGTCGAGGACTACCTGTACTTGTAGCTGGAGACCACTTCCACCCCAGATCCTCCTATGTGTGTGTG
>JBBPBX010009166.1:16236-30256 GCA_038048925.1 Garcialebias charrua | reverse complement strand
ATAATAATAATAATGAATTTAATTTGTAACGCACTTTTCATTAACAAAAATCTCAAAGTGCTAAAGTTGATAAGTTAGGTTTACTTGATTTTCACACTGTTTTAGCATCAGTTTAGTTTTTTAATGTTGTTCATTTCAAGTTGTCAGATTTTAAGACCTGATCAGAACCAAATGTTTTTTATTATTATCTCTTCTTGTTAAGAAACTTAGAGCTGACAGAAAACATTATCTTTGTTCTTTTTTACTTTTCATGTACAGTTTTTTCACAGTTAGTTTTATTGTTGAAGGTTCTTGAGCATCTTACAAAAGAACAGTGCAAAACGTTTCTCTCTATAGCTTCATTACATGTTCGCCTCAAGCTTTTAGAAACTTCAGATTAGTTCTAGGTATTTTGACATTTCAGACAAAGGTTTACATCTTTAATGTAACGAGCATGCCTTTTTGATGTGGCCTGATTTGGGCCACGCTGTGTGAAATGTCCCAATATGCCTGTGTGTGTGTGTGTGTACATGTTGTCTACGGCAGCTGCTGACCAGCTAAGAGCTGGAGCCCCTTGGTACCAATGAGGATGACGAGAGGCTAGATATTGAAGGAGAGTCCAGCGGGTCCTAAATCCTGGACTACTGGAAGGTTCTTTTTCTCTCAATCCTCTCTCTCTCTTCTTCTCTTACCAAGTGTATGCTTCTTGTGAACCAGTGCTTCAGTGTGAGGCGGTGTATGAAGCGTTCATCTGCCTGAGACAGATCATCAAATGCAGCAGGTTGAAGGGAGGGTTACATCAACCTTACAATCTGTAGACAGCCATTACTTCATATTTAACTGAACAGTCTTGCAGGCCTACAAGTATTCAGTCAGATGCCTTAAAGTGATAGTTCCCATCTTTTGAAGTGGGGGTCAGTGGAGAAGTTCTGTTACTTCGGTTACATAGCACTATTAGGGCTGGACGATATGGCCAACATTTTTATCACAATATATTTCTTAATTTCGGTCGATAGCGAATATAATTCGATATCTGTATAAACAATATAAAAGCCTTAAAAAAAACTATAAACTATACGAATAAATTAATGATCACCTTTTATTTGTATTTAGCCTCCAAAAAAAATGGAAATCACCGTCAAATAAACATAAAATTCTCAACCCAATAATTCTCAGTCAGGTCATCTGGACGGTTTATTTTTTATAGAAATGTTTCACCCTCCATCCTCCATTCAGTTTCTATAAAAAAGAAACTGTCCAGATGACCCAGCAGAGAATTATTGGATTTGGTACGTGGATTATTGAGCATGAACTTAATGGCCATAAAATTCTCAACTGTGTCAATATTAATAGTTTTAACTTTAAACAACAACTTTAAAATTTACAGCATTGAAATTCTTAGTTAATTAAAACTTTTGGGTGTTGTTATTGATCAGAAACTGACATGTAAATCTCATGTAAATTACTTAAGAATAAAAATAACAAAATCAATTACATTACTGTATAAAGTTAAATAGTTTTTGAATGACAAAGTTTTGAATATATTGTATAATGTAATGATTGTTCCATATTTAATCTATTGTATTGAAGTTTGGGGAAAAGCATATATAACAATTACAAGCCCTATTTTTATTTTACAAAAAAGAGCTATACTGTAATTATTATTATTAAGAAGTGCTATGGTCACCCAACAAATAAATTATTTCATCAATTGAAATTATTAAAATTTTATGATTTGGTTGAACAGTATTTTACAAGTCATGTATAAAACTCATAAAAATATTACTCCCAAATATTCAATTAAAATTTGTTAAAAAGAGTCATTATAACCTTAAGAGAATGTAAATGTTTGTAAAAACCTTCATTTAGAACTAGTCTGAAGGAGCTGTGTTGTAAATCAGGAAACAGGATTGTGGAGTTGACTTGATATCATCATAAACATTTCTAAAACTATATGTTTTAAAAGATTATTAAATTAAAGTTGTTGGGAAGGTATAGTGCAGGTGAAGGATACCTGAAGTTTTTTTTTAGTTTTCAGTTTGGAGATTGTTCAAGTGAAGGTTGTTGTTTGTAGTTATTTTGTATTTTTTAAATGAGGGGCAGATATTATAAGACTATTTTCTTCTTTCTTCACTTTTTTATTCAGTGTTTTTTTTATTTCTGATGAAATTTGTTTTATTTTGAATAAATTAATTTAAAAAAACATGCAGCGCTGGGGCTGTTTGTTTCAGGACGTCGTAGTTTCAGGGACACGTTGGCTCAAACTTTATTGTGCTTCATATTCTGACTCTTATCGAGTGGAAACTCTTCAGATGAAACAAGTTGGATGTTCCCATCGCTTGTTGGAACGACACTCTGTCACGTTCCCTTTCAGTCATGTCTCTCGGTGCAACATGTGCTATGGGAATTGTGCCCCTGCGCGATTACCTGAAGGAATACATTCACGCCTTTACGGAAGGGGCGTGCGTCAGCGTCGCGCCAGTAGCCCCGCCCTCTGGGTACTTAAGCCGCTGACGCCCATTCATCATTCTCTTATTGCCCTTCACCTCGCTTAAAACCTGAACTTCGTGGGACTTCTCTGTTGTCGCATCGCTTTGGAGTAAATAAAAAGGAGTTTGTTAACCAAACAAACTCCTTTTTATTTACTCCAATAAAAAAAAAAGTAAAATAACTTTGTACCAGGTGGGAAGCGCACCCGCTTCCTCGGGTCAAGATAAAAGAGTGTAAGAGCAGTGCGCGATCTCTCTGAGCCACAGCGGCGGACAGGAATTTTAGGAGTCCACTTTACCTATATAGGATATACCCCTCTTAACATTTTAGCTGCACGTAGAAGTTAGAGATTATTAGTTATATTTTAAAACCCTGGCTACACGCAAGAGTTAGACAATATTATTTATATTTTAATGACATTCAGGTCGCGCTGAAAGGCGGAAATGGGTGCACGCCTCATGTTATTTACGTTCTAACATAAGCCGATTTGTAATCAGTTATTAACAAATATTAAACTCAGAAACACTAATATATATACTCAGCTAAAAATTTATTTTTTAGCAGCGTCTCCTCTCTTAAAACACTGTAAGCGCGCGCACAAGAACACTCCACCCACGTCAAGTGAGCACCCCACCCACTTCAAGAGAACACCCCACCCACTTCAAGGCTTGCTCTCCACATAATGCGTAATGAACGGGGGCGGGCCAGGGCTGGCTCTGGGCCAACCAGGGACGAGCCGGACTGGGGAGGGCCGGTCAATGTGAAAACGGCTACAGTGTTGGTCCCGGTTCCAATCGATTCTCGAGACTCGATGCCCAGCCCTAGTCTGGGTTGATGAGCTACAGGCTAGTCTGAGCGGTGCCCTGACCACGGTGGATTGATGCTGTTTTACAAACCTTTGCAACACTGTCGATGAAAAGCTAAACAATAATAATATTAGTTTCAATAAAATGTCAATAAGTTTATTTAGTGACATGATAAACATTAGATCGATTCATTTTTTAAAAGGAGTTTAATAAGATTTATTTAACGGTCAAGATTCAACATTCAATCAGATTGTTTGTAGTTTATTTAATGTACTTAATGATATTATTATTTTAACTTAAATCAAGTTTATTGTGTATATTTACTGTTTATTTAATGTCATTATGCTGCTGGACTTTTTGAATTTCCCTTTGAAATTTACATTTCATCAGCTCCACCTACCTGCACTGCATCCTTCGTTTTTATTGTGTAATCTAAGTTTATGACTCACGTGTTCGTGTTTCACTCTGTGGACGTGAGGTTGTGACATTCACGTGTGGTTGTTGACCTTTTGTATGTTTCTTCATGACTTGTTCCACGTCTGATGGTTCCTCCCATGTCTTTGTAGGACCGGGGCTAAATGCAGGAACCACTGCCACCGTGGCCCTGTTAAGGGACGGCATCGAGCTGGTGGTTGCCAGTGTGGGGGACAGTCGTGCCATGTTGTGCCGTAAGGGCAAGGCCCTTAAACTCACTGTGGACCACACGCCTGAGAGGAAGGACGAAAAGGAGAGGTGAGTGACACCGGCAGTACATGGACCTGTGTACTTATACAGCTCTTTACAAGCTCTTTACAACACACTCTGTGCCCTCGTTGACCTCCAGCACACATTCATACAGCGATGAGACACACGTCAGAGGCGATGAGGGTTTCAGTTTCTTGCCCAGAGACACTTCAGCTTGTGACTGCTGGTGAAATTGAACCCTCAACTCTCATTGGAGGAGGACCGCTCTAAGCACTCAGCCACAGCTCCCAGTCCTAGACAAAATGTTTTAACCAGGAGAGGTTTGATGTAAATTAGAGAATTACAGGATTTCTGCTGTTTGGAAAAACACAAACTTTTATTTGTTTAATTCTCTTAATTCTAAGCTTTAAACTTTTTGTTTTTAATCAAAGTTAGAATATGGTTCCTTCCTGGGCTGCCACCTTACCGTGGTGGAGGGGTTTGAGTGTCCCAATGATCCTAGGAGCTATGCTGTGCAGCTGTAGATGTTATGAAATATTAAAAATGAGTTGCAGCTGTGTTCTGCTCCACGCCTCTTTTGGATCCGCGCTGCGGCTCATGTCTCAGCCTGCGTGACGTGACACGCAGGCTGCGAGTTGCTTGTTTGGGCTTGTTTTCATGGGGCTGGTCACTTGTTTTTGTCCCGAGATCTGTCAACACTGCTGACGCAGCACCCTGTGTTTGAGGAAGTAAACATGGACGCGCGCTACAGTTTTCAGTGTGTGTTCGTAATTTTGAAGTTGTCCAATCGGGGAAAGCTAAACATCCAATGATTAAAGGCAAAAACTGAGAAGAAAGCAAGCGAGTGTTGTGTGCGTCGGTCTCCCTGCAAGTACAGAGAGCTCGTCTCCCCCGCTAGCCCCCACCCCGCTCTAGCTACACAGAGTTCGTCTCCCCCCGCTAGCCCCCACCCTGCTCTGAGCTGCGTGTCCCCTCTGTCTGTACAAACACGCGCGGGCTCAATTAAATGAGCCGCACAGTTCTGAAAAAGTCAGATGTAAGTCACATGAGCGTTCAGACTGCAGTCGCTTTCAAAACATCAGATATATATCCGATTTAAACCACATACTGAAACGGCCTGGGTCGGATTTGAAAACATTGGATTTGTTGCGTTCAGACTGTCATAAAAAAATCGGATATGGGTCAGATGGGGCAAAAAAATCGGATTTGGGTCAGATTTGCCTGCAGTGTGAACGTAGCCTCAGAGTAGAGCCGCTGCTTCTCCACATCGAGAGGAGCCAGTTGAGGTGGCTCGGGCATCTGGTTAGGATGCCTCCTGGACGCCTCTCTGGTGACGTGTTCCGGGCACGTCCCACCGGGAGGAGACCCAGAGGAAGACCCAGGACACGCTGGAGGGACTATGTTTCCCGGCTGGCCTGGGAACGCCTTGGGATTCCCCCGGAGGAGCTGTTCAAGTAGCTGGGGAAGTCTGGGCCTCCTTGCTTAGGCTGCTACCTCCCGCGACCAGACCACAGATAAGCGGAAGAGAATGGATGGATGCAGAATATGGTTCATACAGACTTAAACGGCTTCTGTCAGAAAATATTGCAGTTTATGTTTTCTGCAGTATGTTACTGGCCTCCGCTAAAATGTTTTTTAATTCTTAAAATAAAAGAACTTTAATGTAAAACATCAACTTTTTCTGTACGTTTCCAAATCTGCGTGTTTTTCAGGGTAAAGAAAAGTGGAGGCTTCATCACCTGGAACAGTCTGGGACAGTCCAACGTCAACGGGAGGTTGGCAATGACCCGCAGCATTGGAGACTTTGACCTGAAGAAGACCGGAGTCATTGCTGAACCAGAGACAAAGAAAATAAAAGTAAGAGTTGTTTTATCTGACACTGATAAACTGAACCAAATAATTCATTCTAGTGAACCAGTATTGAACCAGTATCACTTGTAATCAAAAGGTTTCATTCATTCAATGCTTCTTTTCACTGACATCTAGTGGCAAAATTAGATACAACAAATAAATGTTTCATTAATTATGGAGTTAGGCTTGAGTGATTTATGTATTTTTTAAAGATTGATTGATTCGTATTCAGTTAGAATAAGTCATGCACGACAATACAGAGGATGTGCTAGAATGGAAGGGTGGGGGCGATTAAGAACAAGGTGTTAGGATTCAAAGATTTTTATTAGGAAACAATTTTTCCACTTACCTGTAAATAGGGGAGAAAGAATCTTGAGTGATTTTAAGTTGTTTCCTCTCAGCAGTTTAATGGATTGAGAGGAGAGCACCACCACCCCCTGGTGGTGGATGTGGTCAATTTGTGCCCCCCTGGTGGTGGATGTGGCGCTTTGCGCCCCCTGGTGGTGGATGTGACGCTTTGCGCCCCGTGGTGGTGGATGTGGCGCTTTGTGCCCCGTGGTGGTGGATGTGGCGCTTTGCGCCCCGTGGTGGTGGATGTGATGCTTTGCACCCCATGGTGGTGGATGTGATGCTTTGCACCCCGTGGTGGTGGATGTGGCGCTTTGCGCCCCGTGGTGGTGGATGTGATGCTTTGCACCCCGTGGTGGTGGATGTGATGCTTTGCACCCCGTGGTGGTGGATGTGATGCTTTGCACCCCGTGGTGGTGGATGTGATGCTTTGCACCCCGTGGTGGTGGATGTGATGCTTTGCGCCCCGTGGTGGTGGATGTGGCGCTTTGCACCCCGTGGTGGTGGATGTGATGCTTTGCACCCCGTGGTGGTGGATGTAGCACTTTGTGCCCCGTGGTGGTGGATGTGACACTTTGCGCCCCGTGGTGGTGGATGTGATGCTTTGCGCCCCGTGGTGGTGGATGTGATGCTTTGCACTAGGGGTGGGCGATATGGCTCAAAAATTATATCGTGATATTTCAGAGCGATATCACGATAACGATAAATTTCGTGATATAACCCAAAAAAAAAAAGAAATCAAATTTATTTATTTGACAAAATTAATTTAACATGTTGCTTTGCAGTATTATAAAAAAAATTTAAACAACAAGGGTTAATTTGACTGAAATTACTTTATTTAGTAAAGTATTCAGTCAGTATAAAAATAAAAAATAAAAAAGATCTGTTATTTAGATTGAAAAAGTCTGCACAAAATATAATGGACTATCTTTAGGCTTTTAATACCTAGTAGTTCTTTGACATTCTTGTTAGGTCTAAATTGTTTTTAATTTTTAACTGGCTGTTTTTTATTGTTATTTTTTATTGTTTGTTTTATTTCTGTATTGTTCAGCACTTTGTGCACCTTCTGGCTGCTGAAAAGGGCTCTATAAATAAAGATTGATTGATTGATTGATAAACAAAAACCACCACAAAAACTAAAGTTCAGGTGTAGTTTCCTAAATCACTCTCCATGTAAAATATATTATTCTTTGTTTCTAAAGAGTGACACGGTCGAAAATTTGTTGACGGTCCCTAAGTGAACCATGACGTCTCTGAATAGGGGCAGACTCAGCGCGGCTGCCCGAAATCAGACTCCATGAAGTGGACTGACGAGAGCAACGCACCGATGAAGACACGGAGCTCGAATATCCAACTTCCAACTTGAAAATAACTTCACTGTGGTTTTCTCTTGACCGTGGAGAGCCGCGCGTGTTTGTAGAGACAGTTTTCAGAGCGAGGGAGACCAGCCCGCAGCGCGGCTGCTCAGTGGGGTGGGGGGGCGGGTGGGGGCATTTGATCCTCTACCTGCTGTTCAGAGCAGGGGACAGAAGCTGACACGACGCGCGGTTTGTTTTTATCATTTTAGCTAACGTGTTACACCAGTACAGACTGGTGGAAGAGAGGTGCGCAGTTCAGTTTGAAGCGCTCGGTTGGGGGGCGGGGCTTCCTTACGTATCATGTCATGAAATTAGCATATCATGATATCTTTTTTTTGCCCGGGCAAGCTATTTTTACCGGTATTATCGTAAACGATATGATATGGCCCAGCCCTACTTTGCACCCCATGGTGGTGGATGTGACGCTTTGCACCCCGTGGTGGTGGATGTGGCGCTTTGCGCCCCATGGTGGTGGATGTGACGCTTTGCGCCCCGTGGTAGTGGATGTGGATCCAAGCTCCAATCTGCCCTTCATCTCCAAGATCCTTGAAAAAACTGTTGCTAGTCAACTTCAATCTCACCTGTCCAACAACAACATTTATGAAGAGTTTCAATCTGGATTTCGCCCCCACCATAGCACCGAAACAGCTCTAGTAAAAATTACTAACGACCTTCTTCTTGCTGCTGACTCTGGTCTTCTGTCCGTCCTCATTCTTCTTGATCTAAGTTCTGCCTTCGACACCATCTGTCATTCTATCCTCCTCAACAGACTAACCTCCATCGGCATCTCAGGTACCCCGTTAGACTGGTTCAACTCCTATCTCTCTGACCGCACTCAATTTATTCAGCTTAAAGATCCACTGACGTGATTTTTCTACTATTCATCAAATTGCTCAAAATATATATATATTATCATTTAAATATGTTAGTTTTTGCAAACAAAATGATAAATCACTTTAATTTTGCTTTAAAAGTGATTTTGAACTTCAAGCTGTGTTTAATCATGGGAAATCCGTTTACACCCGAACGCACCATCTGTGATGTCATGTGCAGAGTTGAGGCAGAGCTCTTGGCTTGTCACGGTATGAGCAGCTCACATAAAAGTAAGTCTGATACGGCATCAGATCTAAATTAGATCCTGCTGTTTCTTGTTCCATCACCCAAACTATTTTCTGCTTCCCAAAATGAAGACAAATAGCTTAAATCTTCACCTAGATTGCTAAATTAGTCAGGTTTTAAAATGTCTGCTATTGAAGAGACTGGAGCCCTCTGCCTCTCACTCTGCACATTACATCACAGATGGTGCGTTCAGGTGTAAACGGATTTCCCATGATTAAACACGGCTTGAAGTTCAAAATCACTTTTAAAGCAAAATTAAAGTGATTTATCATTTTGTTTGCAAAAATTAACATATTTAAATGATAATATATATATATATTGAGCAATTTGATGAATAGTAGAAAAATCACGTCAGTGGATCTTTAAATCCTTCCGTTCCCAGTCTTCCCCTGTCTCCACGGGTGTCCCCCAAGGCTCTGTCCTCGGACCCCTCCTCTTCATCATTTACCTCCTTCCTCTAGGTCACATCTTCCGCAAATACGGCGTCCATTTCCACTGTTATGCTGATGACACACAGCTCTACTTGTCATCAAAACCTAACTCCACCCACCCTCCCCATCCTCACCGACTGTCTCAATGAGCTAAATCACTGGTTTTCTAACAATTTCCTTCAACTAAACAGTAACAAAACAGAAATCATTCTTGTCGGTACCAAAAACTCTATTTCAAAATCAGAACATCTTCTCGTCCCCCTTAACAACTCTCTGCTATCCCCCTCCCCTCAGGTCAAGAGCCTCGGTGTCATCCTCGACACCACTCTCTCCTTCACTTCACACATCAACAATATTACTCGGTCTGCCTATTTCCACCTCCGTAATATTAACCGTCTCCGTCCTTCTCTCACACCCCGCTCCACAGCCATCCTGGTGCACAGTCTTGTGACTTCCCGTATCGATTACTGCAACTCCCTTCTCTACGGCCTCCCCAACTAATCTCTCCACAAGTTACAGATGGTCCAGAACTCAGCTGCCCGAGTCATCACTCAAACCTCCTACTATAACCACACTACAGAAGACCATCACTACAGAAGACCATCCCGCGCTGCAGAGGCTAACAAAGCCCTTGCTGATGTCCTGAACAGCTTCTATTGTAGATTTGAGAAGAAAACATTCTCACCTCCACAACCCACAGCAGCATCTAACATCACTTCTCCATCACCACCCCCTCTGTCTCTCCCTCCCCCCACCACTCAAGTTGCACTCCAGATATGTGAAGCTGATGTGAGCCGATTGTTCCAGAAACAAAAGATCAGAAAAGCACCAGGACCAGATGGTGTCTCACCTTCCTGCCTTAAGATCTGTGCTGAACAACTGGCTCCAATCTTCACAAATATATTCAACAAATCTCTGGAGCTGTGTGAAGTCCCTTCCTGCTTCAAACGCTCCACCATCATTCCAGTCCCCAAGAAAACCTCCATCAAAGGACTAAATGACTACAGGCCCATCGCCCTAACATCTGTGGTCATGAAGTCCTTTGAACGGCTGGTCCTGACCCACCTGAAGGACATCACTGGACATCTGCTAGACCCCCTGCAGTTTGCCTACCGGGCAAATAGGTCAGTGGATGATGCAGTCAACATGGGACTGCATTTCATCCTGCAACATCTAGACCACCCGGGGACTTATGCAAGAATCCTGTTTCTTGATTTTAGTTCAGCATTTAACACTATTGTCCCAGACATTCTCTCCACCAAACTCTCCCAGCTCACTGTTTCTCCTGCCATGTGTCAGTGGATCACCAGCTTCCTAACAGGTAGGACGCAGCAGGTGCAGTTGGGGAAAATCATGTCCTCCTCACAGTCCATCAGCATTGGTGCCCCTCAGGGTTGTGTGCTCTCTCCACTGCTCTTCTCTCTATACACCAATGACTGCACCTCTAATGACCCGTCTGTTAAACTCCTGAAGTTCGCAGATGACACTACAGTCATTGGACTTATCAGTGATGACAACGAGTCTGCGTATCGACAGGAGGTGGAACGACTGATGTCCTGGTGCAGCCTGAACAAACTGGAGCTGAACACACTGAAGACAGTAGAGATGAGAGTGGACTTCAGGAGACACCCCCCAGAACTGCTGCCCATCAAAATCTTCAACAGCCCCGTGTCTACGGTAGAGTCCTTCAGGTTCTTGGGATCCACCATCTCACATGACCTGAAGTGGGAGCACAACATCACCTCCATCCTCAAAAAGGCCCAGCAGAGACTGTACTTCCTACGCCAGTTGAGGAAGCTGGACCTGCCTCAGGAGCTGCTGATCCAGTTCTACACTGCAGTCATTGAGTCCATCCTGTGTACATCCATCACAGTCTGGTTTGGAGCAGCCACAAGGCAGGACAGGAACAGGCTGCAGCGTACAGTGAGGACAGCTGAGAAAGTCATTGGGGCTTCACTGCCCTCCATTCAGGTCTTGTACCACGCAAGATCCAGGAAACGGGCTGGGAAAATCATCACAGACTCCACACACCCGGGTCACAACATGTTCCAACTTCTCCCGTCTGGCAGACGCTACAGATCTCTGTCCACTAAGACAGCCAGACACAAAAACAGTTTCTTCCCTCAGGCCATCACCATCATCAACAGCTGATCATCAGACATCCATCAGCGTGACCCCCAACCCATTCACATCCCCCATGTGATGTGAATCCTTCTGTATTTTGTGTATTATTTGTACTTTTTTTTAATGTAAAGTATCTGTATAGTTTTTAGCATTTTTAGAGAGACACTTTCTAGAGAGACACGAACAGCCGGAAACAAATTCCTTGTGTGTGTCAACATACTTGGCCAATAAACCTGATTCTGATTCTGATGATTCTGATTCACTCCTGTCCTGCAGCAACTCCACTGGATCCCGGTTAAATCACGCATCATCTTCAAAATTCTACTCCTCACGTTCAAAGCTACCGGTATCCACAACCTTGCCCCTCCTTATCTATCTGACCTCCTACAAATCTCCATCCCATCACGCTCTCTCAGATCCTCCTCTTCACTACATCTCCATGTACCCTCTGCCCGCCTCTCCACCATGGGGAGCAGGGCCTTCACCTGCTCTGCCCCTCACCTCTGGAACGCTCTACTGCCAGACCTTCAAAACACCACCTCCCTTTCTCTGTTCAAGACAGCCCTGAAAACACATCTCTTTAGACTAGCTTATCATTAACTTTACTAAATGTATTTTTATTATTTTGCATTTTATAATCTTTATGTATTTTATATTTCAATTTGTCACTGATAATGTTTAAACTGTATTGGTTTGTTAAGTGTCCTTGGGTGTCCTGAAAGGCACTTTTAAATAAAATGATTATTATTATTATTATGTGACGCTTTGCGTCCCGTGGTGGTGGATGTGGCACTTTGCGCCCCGTGGTGGTGGATGTGGCACTTTGCGTCCCGTGGTGGTGGATGTGGCACTTTGCACCCCGTGGTGGTGGATGTGACGCTTTGCGCCCCGTGGTGGTGGATGTGGCACTTTGCACCCCGTGGTGGTGGATGTGACGCTTTGCGCCCCGTGGTGGTGGATGTGGCACTTTGCGTCCCATGGTGGTGGATGTGGCACTATGCACCCTCTGGTGGTGGATGTGGCACTTTGCACCACCTGGTGGTGGATGTGGTACTTTGCGTCCCGTGGTGGTAGATGTGGCACTTTGCGTCCCCTGGTAGTGGATGTGGTACTTAGCACCCTTGGGGGTGGATGTGGCACTTTGCGTCCCCTGGTGGTGGATGTGGTACTTTGCATCCCCTGGTGGTGGATGTGGTACTTTACGCCCGGTGGTGGTGGATGTGGCCCTTTGCGTCCTGTGGTGGTGGATGTAGTGGCACTTTGTGTCCCGTGGTGGTGGATGTGGTGGCACTTTGTGTCCCGTGGTAGTGGATGTGGCACTTTGCGCCCCGTGGTGGTGGATGTGACGCTTTGCGCCCCGTGGTGGTGGATGTGGTACTTTGCGTCCCCTGGTGGTGGATGTGGTACTTTGCACCCCCTGGTGATGAATGTGGTACTTTGCACTCCCTGGTGGTGGATGTAGTACTTTGCACCCCCTGGTGATGAATGTGGTACTTTGCACCCCCTGGTGGTGGATGTAGTACTTTGCGCCCCCTGGTGATGAATGTGGTACTTTGCGTCCCCTGGTAGTGGATGTGGTACTTTGCGTCCCCTGGTGGTGAATGTGGCACTTTGCACCCCCTGGTGGTGGATGTGGTTTTTTGCGCCCCCTGGTGGTGAATGTGGCACTTTGCACCCCCTGTTGGTGAATGTGGTACTTTGCAACCCCTGGTGGTGAATGTGGCACTTTGCGTCCCCTGGTGGTGAATGTGGTACTTTGCAACCCCTGGTGGTGAATGTGGCACTTTGCGTCCCCTGGTGGTGAATGTGGTACTTTGCAACCCCTGGTGGTGAATGTGGCACTTTGCGTCCCCTGGTGGTGAATGTGGTACTTTGCACCCCCTGGTGGTGGATGTGGCACTTTGCGCCTCCTGGTGGTGAATGTGGCACTCTGCACCCCTTGGTGGTGAATGTGGTACTTTGCACCCGCCTGGTGGTGAATGTGGCACTCTGCACCCCCTGGTGGTGAATGTGGCACTTTGCACCCCCCTGGTGATGAATGTGGCACTTTGCACCCCCTGGTGGTGGATGTGGCACTTTGCGCCCCTTAGTGGTGAATGTGGCACTTTGCACCCCGTGGTAGTGAATGTGGTACTTTGCACCCCATGGTAGTGAATGTGGCACTTTGCACCCCCTGGTGGTGGATGTGGCACTTTGCGCCCCTTAGTGGTGAATGTGGCACTTTGCACCCCCTTGGTGGTGAATGTGGTACTTTGCACCCCATGGTGGTGAATGTGGCACTTTGCACCCCGTGGTAGTGAATGTGGTACTTTGCACCATAGACATTATATATAGTAGACCAAGCATAGCCTGCTCAAACGCAGGATTTAGGGCAGCCATCTTGGCGCTGTCACCCTTGTACTTTGCTGCATACAAACTAACAGAAAATGCCTCACCACTTCTTTGAAATAAGATCAATAATAGTGAGTGTAACATTTTTTCTGAATGCTCAGCTTAAGAAGGCAACAAGAATCCTTAGTTTCAACTGTTGCCTTTTTATTTTTGCTTTGTTATAACAGTTATGTGCAGTTCAGTCAGTACAAAATAACTTCAATAAACTCACTAAATCACAGTATATGAATAAAATAACATGGACCTCATTCAGACAATGTTTTTGTGTACACACTCCCAGATATCACGTTTTTGTTTTAAAGGTTTCCAAAAGATAAATATATGTATATATATATATATATATATATATATATGTATATATATATATATATATATATATATATATATATATATATATATATGTATATATATGTATATATGTGTAAGTATATGTGTATAT
>JBBPBX010009166.1:0-15260 GCA_038048925.1 Garcialebias charrua | reverse complement strand
TTTGCGCCCCCTGGTGGTGAATGTGGCACTTTGCGCCCCCTGGTGGTGAATGTGGCACTTTGCACCCCCTGGTGGTGAATGTGGTACTTTGCACCCCCTGGTGGTGAATGTGGCACTTTGCGCCCCCTGGTGGTGAATGTGGCACTTTGCACCCCCTGGTGGTGAATGTGGTACTTTGCACCATAGATATCATATATATTACTAGATACCCCATAGCCTGCTCAGTGGCAGGATTTAGGGCGGCCATCTTGGAGTTGTCACCCTCGAACCTTGCTGCACCAAAACAACAGAGATGCCTCCGCATTGCTCGGCTTATTCGTGTTCAAATCGGAAAACTGTTGATGTCAGGGACCGGGGGATAACTTTTCACAAGTAAGATGAACATATTATTGTTAGTATTTTGTGAATGTAATATTACTGTACTGTATTTATGCCCACCATACAGTATATATGTATGCTGTATATATATGTGTGTGTGTGTGTATATATATATATATATATACACACACATACGTGTGTATATATATGTATACTGTATATCTAATATATATATATATGTATCATACAGTATATATATATATATTATATATATAATATATATATATAATATATATACTGTGTATATATATATATATGTGTGTGTGTGTGTATATATATATATAATGTATATATATGTATACTGTAATTATTTGTGTGTATATATATGTATACTGTATATATTTGTGTGTATATATATGTATACTGTTTATATTTGTGTGTATATATATGTATACTGTATATATTTGTGTGTGTATATATATGTATACTGTATATATTGGTGTAAATATAAGTATACTGTAATTATTTGTGTGTATATATATATGTATACTGTATATATTTGTGTGTATATATATGTATACTGTATATATTTGTGTGTATATATGTATACTGTATATATTTGTGTGTATATATATGTACGTATACTGTATATATTTGTGTGTATATATATGTATACTGTATATATTGGTGTGTATATATATGTATACTGTATATATTGGTGTATATATAAGTATACTGTAATTATTTGTGTGTACAGGTAGTCCCCGAATTACGAGCGCTCTGATCTACGAGGTTCCAGACTTACGAGCTGGCGAATTTTTGGAAAAAACGCAAAAAATACTGAGTTTTCATGTGTTTTTTCACCACAGTTAGTTAGCTAAACATATGGACACACGTTTCCGATCATTTTTATGCACTCATAAGCAGTTTTTTGATGAAAAACGAGTGTTTGTAGTCGCGCTAGCGAAACCGTTCCAATTTACGAGCGAAATTCCGGACTTACGAGAGACATGGCAACCGTTCCAAATTACGAGATTTCCGGTTTACGAGCGCCTCGTTGTAACGGATCTCGCTCGTAAATCGGGGACTACCTGTATATATATGTATACTGTATATATTTGTGTGTATATATATGTATACTGTATATATTTGTGTGTGTATATATATGTATACTGTATATATTGGTGTATATATAAGTATACTGTAATTATTTGTGTGTATATATATGTATACTGTATATATTTGTGTGTATATATATGTATACTGTATATATTTGTGTGTATATATATGTATACTGTATATATTTGTGTGTATATATATGTATACTGTATATATTTGTGTGTATATATATGTATACTGTATATATTTGTGTGTATATATATGTACATATACTGTATATATTTGTGTGTATATATATGTATACTGTATATATTGGTGTGTATATATATGTATACTGTATATATGTATACTGTGTATCTAATATATGTATATGTACAGTATATATATATTTTATATACAGTATATATAAAAGTAATATATATAGTTATATATTTTTATATATATACTGTATATAGTTATATATATATACAATATATAGTTATACTGTATATATAGTTATATATATATATACAGTAGTTATATATAGTTATATATATGCTTATCTGAATATATATATATATATATATATATATATATATATATATATATATATACAGTAGTTATATATATAGTTATATATATGCTTATCTGAATATGTATATATAATAATATGTATATATATATATATATATATATATAAATATAATTACAGTATCTGAATATGTATACAAAATGTGTGTGTGAATAAATTGCTTCTTTGATTGCATCTTGTTAAACATGTACATTAAAGTATTATATTCCACCAAAATTATTTAAATATGCTAAACTATATGTTCCTATACATGCAGTTTTAATTGCTGTATGCCTAAAATTTAAATAAGTGACAATGGGATTACTATTCAGCGTGTTATGATTGATTAAATGCGCTGATACTTTATTGTGCCTGTCAAATATATAAGGCTGAGTGGAGCGGTGGACATCCCCAAGATGGCCGCCTGAAATCTCGTCGGCTCCAATAGGCGAGAGCAGTCCATGGGGTATCTAGTGTTCTATATAAGATATCTATGCTTTGCACCCCCTGGTGGTGAATGTGGTACTTTGCGCCCCCTGGTGGTGAATGTGGCACTTTCCGTCCCCTGGTGTTGAATGTGGCACTTTGCACCCCCTGGTGGTGGATGTGGTACTTTGCGCCCCCGGGTGGTGAATATGGCACTTTGCACCCCGTGGTGGTGAATGTGGCACTTTGCACCCCCTGGTGGTGAATGTGGCACTTTGTGCCCCCTGGGGGTGAATGTGGTACTTTGCGCCCCCTGGGGGTGAATGTGGTACTTTGCGCCCCCTGGGGGGTGAATGTGGTACTTTGCGCCCCGTGGTGGTGGATGTGGTACTACAGGTCAATCCCAGAAAAGGTTTTCTAGCTGAGTACTGTACTAGTGTATGGGTTGAAATTTCCTTAAATAAAATAATACAAACATCAATGCAACATGAAAAATAGATTGTAATCAATTTTAATTTATTTATTCAAAATCATAGTAATGTTTATGAAATTATACAAATAATAGTTCTTGAACCTATCACACACTCACCAGGATCAGTCGCTCTGCAGTGCCTGGGACAAGCACAAAATAAAATAAAAGCCACCTCTATTCCTCTACACAGTGTAACTCGTACCCACTTTAACATCTTGCACCAAAAACGTTAAGGTTTCCTTCCTGGTTCAGTTCTAGTCCAGAAAAACTGGTTTGAAAACTACAAACCCCTCTGCAACACAGGCTCATTAAAATATTCTGAACTTCTTTCAGCTGCACCACGTCCACGACTCGTTCCTGGCTCTGACCACAGACGGCATCAACTTCATCATGAACAGTCAGGAGATCTGCAACGTGATCAACCAGTGCCATGACCCCAGAGAAGCAGCTCAGAGAATATCTGACCAGGTAAAAAGTCACTTACATTTTAATTGGATTTAAATTAAAAGTATTTATTCTTTTTAAATGTTACCTCCTTTTCCCCAATCCTACAATGTACTGTAGTTTACAGACTTGAGCGCACCTGAATATAAGCCACGCCCACTACATACATTTTTAAATTTGTACTTATATAGACCACACTTGTCTATAAGCTGCAGGTGTTCACGTTGTAACATGAGATATTTACACAAAAATATATATTTTTTAATGTAATTACGGTAAGTACGTACTGTAACGTACGGTAATACAGCTGATTAAAAAATAAATAAATATAACAGCGTACCAGGAAGTTGCTGAACACTTCATCTTCATCCTGTGCACTGAAACACTGAAGTCTTCTTCAGTGTCAGAATTGAACAGAAAATCTTCATCACACACGTCCTCAGTCTCTCATTCATTCAACCTTTATTTAGACAAGTTAGTCCCACTGAGCCTCAACTCACTTTGGTCGTGAGACAAATTCGCCCTTGAGCTTTTGCTGTCCTCGTCGTCACTCAGCTGCCTGTTGGTGCACGGTTGGTGCACGGTTGGTGCACGGTTGGTGCACGGAGGATCTTTGGTCACACTTTATTTGACTGACATGACACGGTCATGAACATGAACGAGTCTTTATGAATGTTTATGACTGTTGTCATCAAGCGTCGTTCAGTAAATCATGACGCCTTGGATCACATGTCTCACATGATCATGTGACGTGTAGTGGGCGGCTCTGTGAGCGCCCGGGTGTGACCAGGCTAACTGTTTTGGTAGCATGAAGCTCGTTAGCTCGTGAAAATCCATCAATTAGCTGCGTCACTGTATAAGTTGTGGCAGCGTTCAAAGCCTGTGGAAAAAGTAGCGGCTTATAGTCTGGAGATTACGGTAATTCAGATGTTCTTTATTCGTTACAAATACAAAATGTGTGTTGGAGCATTGGAGCAAAGATCACACACTGCGTGTTCCTCCACCTGAACACAGTTGTTTTGGTTTTTATTTGTCTCTTTCAGGCTCTTCAGTACGGGACCGAGGACAACAGCACCATCATCGTGGTGCCGTTTGGCGCTTGGGGGAAACACAAGAGTTCGGACACGAGTTTCTCCTTCAGCAGAAGTTTTGTGTCCAGTGGCCGCTGGGCCTGATCAGCAGGTCGTCAGAAGGTTCTGGTCCGAACCGCTGGGCCTGATCAGCAGGTCGTCAGAAGGTTCTGGTCTGAACCGCTGGGCCTGATCAGCAGGTCGTCAGAAGGTTCTGGTCTGAACCCACCGTGCAGTAACTTAAAGAACGCCGTTGAGACATTAACACGTGATGGACCGGACTTGTTGTTTAGAGCACTAAACTCATGACGTGCACTAAACTGCAACAACAACCAGCTTCATTCTATCACTTTCATTATTATTAGACCAGCAGCTCCTTGATGCTAAAAGCTGAGAAGTATTAAAAAACCGGTTTAGCTAATTATATTTTAACCTCCACACTTTAACTTTGCAGATTATATTAGAAGAAAACGTCTTTTTTCCACCAACTTTAAGACTGCAACTTTTTCTTTTGGTCACTTTGTAACAATGACCACCTTCTTAGTTCAGCACTTACTGTAAATATAATTAATAACCGTCAAAGTGGATTCTAAATCTTATTTTAAGCACGCACAGTTTGGGGACAACGTTTCTGTCGGAGCCAAACTGAAACGATGAACATGACGGACTCTGACGCTCGACCTATAAACGACGACCCGTCCGGCTGCAACCAGCCACGAGTCACAGTCGATCAAAAACACGTGTCTGACGGGCCACGTCATCACGCTCGTTTCACTTAAAGATGTTATAAATCTATACGTTTGATTTTTGTTGCTCGCTGAGGTTTAGATAAATGACAAAAAATTCATCCTGAAGGAAAAATTTCACTTCGATCAACTGATTCATGGAATTAATTTGGATTTGAACCTACGGACAGATCATTATTACCCTTTGGGGGCGGGGTCACATTTAAAACCTGCCCCCATGAACTGACGGGTTCAGCCCCGTGGTTCTGTCGCCTTCAGCTGCTTTTTTGAAACTTTCTTTAATTTGGTGGAAATTATTCTGTTTGTCTTTGAATAATTTAAACACTCGATCAACAAAGAAAACTCTGAAAAACCGGCTGCTGCTTACGATGATGATGATGAAGATGATGATGATGATGATGATGGTGATGATGGTGGGAGCTAGTTTATCTTGTGCAAACTGACGTGAGATTAAAGAAAACCTGCAGCTTGCCAACGACTCACTTCTACCACACAACGTGTACAACGTGTACAGTGTTTCTGTAAATAGTTGTATTTATGTACTTCTGGAGTACTGACATGTATATTTGTTTTGAATATCCCACATATCTGAATACTTACTCACAGTTCAGGTGCTCGTGTTGTACAAAGCTGTTTTTATTCTGTTCTGTGTTAAAAGATCAAAGCACTCTGAATGCAACATTTCTGCTTAAAGCCTCGTACGACTGTTCGCTTTAAAAAAATCTGAGTTATATGACGTACCTGTAATATTCAAGTACTTTAATATTCAAGTACCTGTACTTTACACACGAATGTGGGCTCAAACTTTTTCCAGTGACGACAAATCTTTAGACGTTTGTTTTAGTCTTTGACTCTTGCAGATACCGACGTGCTGTTGAGCAATCCTAAATGTGTTTTTAGATGAAACTCACTCGTTGGACTTTTCTCTTTCACCTGAACTAAACCTCGTACAGCAACCATAAGGTACATGTCACAAATTTAAGTATTTGTACCTACCGTAGTTTTAATGCTCTACAACTCTCTGAAGCTGTAGATGTGAACCAACAACACTCAAATACAGTACTGTGAAATGTGTATTTTTTGTAATTTATGTACATGTATTTTATTTGTTATATATTTAGACCTAAATGGCTCGTCACACTTGAAATAAAGAGAATGTGTTAAAATGTGTTGGTTATGCTGATGGTTCATGTCAAAATGTTTATGGTTATAATGAAAAGTAGCCGCTTTAGTTCTCAAACCGTTTAGATCTAGCTGGTCTCCCCCCAGGGGTCATTAATTCAGGACTCGAAGGCCCCCTCTACAGTTCTACAAGTTATCTATTCAATTCAAAAATACTTTATTAATCCCAAAGGGAAGTTAAATGTAACTCGTTAACCTCGTTTCATTGAGATGTTCTAGATGCTGATGGCCGTGAGCAGGAAGGAGCTCTTTAGAATGTCACAGCAGATCTGAAGAAACTGGCTGCAGATGTCGTCCACTCTGCCCACCCAGACTCTGCTGGACTCTCGGTCCCCCCTAGGCTGCAGGACCACCCGAATGCTGGTCTGAACTCCTCCCAGAATGATGGCCGCTCCTCCCAGAATGATGGCCACTCCTCCCAGAATTATGGCCACTCCTCCCAGAATGATGGCCGCTCCTCCCAGAATGATGGCCACTCCTCCCAGAATGATGGCCACTCCTCCCAGAATGATGGCCGCTCCTCCCAGAATGATGGCCACTCCTCCCAGAATGATGGCCGCTCCTCCCAGAATGATGGCCACTCCTCCCAGAATGATGGCCACTCCTCCCAGAATTATGGCCGCTCCTCCCAGAATGATGGCCACTCCTCCCAGAATTATGGCCGCTCCTCCCAGAATTATGGCCACTCCTCCCAGAATGATGGCCACTCCTCCCAGAATTATGGCCACTCCTCCCAGAATTATGGCCACTCCTCCCAGAATGATGGCCACTCCTCCCAGAATGATGGCCGCTCCTCCCAGAATGATGGCCGCTCCTCCCAGAATGATGGCCGCTCCTCCCAGCAGCCTGCTGAGCTCCTTGTCGCTGCGGACAGTCGGCTGCAGGTGTCTGGGGATGATCCCGGTCTTTCTGCTCCCCAGAGCCACGTTTCCTGCCATTTCCAGGATCTCAGTGGTCAGGCACTCGAGCACAGCTGGCAGGGAGATGGGAATGCATCCACAGAGCCTCCTTTTCTTTTCTTTTTTCCCCTTTATAGATGGCCTCCCTTCTCACCTCACAGCCATCCTCTCACACCAATATGATTTTTTTAAGAGAGAAAGGAAAGATAGAAAGTAAGACAACAAAACACAACAATTATCCACAAAAAGAGCACAAGGCAAACACACCCAACCTCCATCTGCAATCCTGCAAAGCACATGACAAAACACAGCAACAAAATACACATGCATAAAGACTAATAATATTCATGACCTTGCAGTAAATTTCAATAAATAAACATACCCATACCTACAAATATATATACATATACATTCATATCACATATCCATCTACCGTACATATCTGCATATGATATCTACATATACATCCCTGCATCCATTTGTGTGTGGCTGTGAGCATGCATAAGTGAATAAGGTTCCTCCAATAGAACATTCAGTAGCGACCGTGAAGCATCAGAGATCCGTCCCCCCAAGGCCCGAGGCAGACGAAGGGGCGATCAAAGCCCAAGACCCCAATAAGGACCCCGAGCCCAGAGTCCCCAGGGCCACCCGAACAGGACGAGCCACTCCCCCTCTCCCCAGATCTGACCAAGGGGGAGAACCGGACGAGCTCCACCAGCGACTACACACAATGACCCCCGGGAGGCCAACAGCGACAAACCCACAGGCCCCCGCTGCAAGAGCCCGCTGCACTGACGTAGCCCCAGGCCCGGGCACCAGGGACGCCTACCTCTCAGGCCCAGACCCGATAGGACCAGAGGACCCGAGCCCCCACCAGGCCGAGCCGACACACGCCCAAGCGCCCAACCTCTGAAAGTGACAACAAGGGCCCCCAGCACGCCCGCAGGCAAAAGGACCCCCACCCGGGGGCCACGTGGCGGGAGCGCGACACCAAGTAGCCTCAGATGTAACAAAGAGGGGGTAGTCCAAATCCCAGCCTGACAATTAGACATTCATACACAGACACACTCAGACCCACCCTCATCCTCATCCTCACGCACACAAAGACAAACAATAACGACACGTTCCATTCATAATCCTGATGCACCCTCTATACCCCCTAGGTCCAAAACATGTACCTGCCCCCTACATGGGGCAGCCCATACCCAAGCCCAGGAGGTAGGCCCATTCATTCTAGGGTGGAGAGTAGCCGACATAATAATAATAATAATAATTAATTCAATTTATAACGCACTTTTCATTACTGAAAATCTCAAAGTGCTACACATATATTGAATGCTACACACATTCATAAACCGGTGGCGGCAGACTACCATGCAAGGTGCTTTCCAGTCCTACCGGGAGCAACTCGGGGTTAAGTGTCTTGCCCAAGGACACAACGACACATGGTGCGGGTCCCGGGAGTCGAACCGCCAACTTTCCGATCGGGAGACAACTGCCCTTACCACTACGCCACGGCCGCCCGTGGCGTAGTGGTAAGGGCATCCAAGGACATCCAAGATTCGGCCCAACCCCGGCCCCGCCGACAGCACAGGACACCCGAGCCCAAGCAGCCTCAGGGAGAGCCTCCTTTTCAACGCCTTTGAGATTTGGCTGTAGCTGAGATATTTGAGCATTTGAGATTTTAATCAGCTGCTCCCAGTTGTAAAAAATAAAAACTTGTCATGGCTATGCATCGTAACAAAAAAAAAGTTTTGGTAAAAATCCTTCCAGCTGCACTTCAGCTGTACTAGAGGAAACAATCATCCAAAAAAGATGATTTACATGTAGAAAAAGAGGAATTGAAGTTTCCTAAAGCAAAATGTCAGAATGAAAGTAACAGAGCTGCTAAAACATGCAGCCACTCTGAGCGGCACTGTTACGACCCGTGGTTCAGAAACATTTAGTGGACGCAGGACACAAGTAAAAGGGTTTAAACAAAACTTTAAACGAAATAAGGCCTTCGGTCGCTGGCGAGGTCCTCGGGTAGCTTCCTCGGTCTGGAGCCCACCGTCCTCCTGGCGCCCCACGTCACGAACAAAAAAAGAAACAACGTGACAACTGAAAGATGGATCAGATGGGCTGGCCAAACTTAAAATAATGCAGTCAGACCAGGCCAACCCTGTACAGGGCCGTCGAAGCTGGTCCAAACCGCGGTCTACCTGTACAAAAACACACTAGTCTTAAATATAGACAAAAAGCAAAAACAGGATTACCCTGATCATGCAAAGTTATAAAAAATAATGAGGAGGAGAAAACACAACAGCTGTCCTACAGACAGCCACAAACCCCACAACTCTACAAGCTCCAAACTAAAACACACTTGAGCCTCAGGCAGGCCCGGCTGCATGGGCGGGCATTGAGGTGCATTGCCCCCCCACAGAGTCAGCTGTGCCCCCCCTGACAGACTGGACGACGGGAAGTTTTTTGTTTGTTGGTTTTTAATCTCCGAGTGAACATCTTTCTATTTTTCCTATCTTTGTTTGTCCGTCATACAATTCAACCAATCAGTGAAGCCGAGGCAACATTCTAGCCAATTACAGTTCGAGGGGGGCGGGTGCAAACTAATTGTTTCAAACAGAAACACACGCTCACCATTGTCCGTGTATCAACAAAACAAGAAGCGTTGCAAATAAAAAGACCAGAAAGAACTTCTAAAGGTAAGAACCACTGTGCTTTCTGTGACATGAGTAGTCCAATATAAACTTATGGCTGTGCAGATAATAAATGTACAGTATTTTGTTTATTTGATATACTGTCTGCATAATTGTGGTGTGTTGTGGTGGAGAAAGTACTCAAACACTGTACTTAAGTAAAAGTACAAATAAACAGACAAAATGTCCTCTAGTAGAAGTACCATATTTTTACTTAAGTAAAAGTAAATAAGTACTTGCTTTAAAAAAATACTTAAAGTATTAAAGTAAAATCACTTGCTGAAAGTATTAACTAGTGCAATGGCCTACAATATCAAATGTGCCTACTGTATGTATATGTTCTGTAATACATTAATAGTGTTGAGCCATTTTAATGAACAATACTGCAGATAATACATGTTTTTATTGTGTTTACTCTGTGACACAGTTCACACTTGGACTTGTGATTCTGTGTGTCAGAATTTCAGGGATGACATGCAGAGTTAAATGTCATTAAGCAAAATAAGAATAATAAGGAATGAATATATCTTTGAGAGTTTTTATTTAACACAAAGTAAAACCAATGTGTCATTTTAACTGCAGTAAACACATTTGAGTAAAAGTTGTCTGCCTGAAAAAAGGAGCATTAGACCTAACAAAGGAATGGTCGAGTTCTAGGAGTGGTCACAGAGCCGCTGTTCAACTTGAAGCAAATAAAATGTTGAAAAAAATATGCCCCCTTGAAAAAATAGAATGCCCCCCCATTGAATTGTTTCTGTAGCCGGGTCTGGCCTCAGGGCTCAAGTCCTCACCTCTCAGTAAAACTAGAGGTCACACGAGCACTATCTGCTCACTTCAATCCCCCCACAGGAGCTCAAACACTGTGGCCGGGGTGGGCTGAAATACCCTGGACACACACACAATAACACAGTACAGCGGCTGCCATGAGACTTGGTTACATTCTGGCTCTCAAGTCGTTCCAACAAGTTTTACTTGCGTCTGCCAACTTCAGCTGGCTCCAACACTCAGCTTGCTTTCAGCAAACCTCTGCTTCATTCAACAGACTTCCACACCTCATAGTTCATCTCAGGTATTTAAAGGCAGCACCAGCAGGTCTAATCAATCAACATAAACACAACAATGAATCATAAAAACACTCAGGGTACATAACAGGCACAACTCTAGAACACGCTGGATAGTGGTAAAGGTAAATGGTGAGTTTTTGAAAAACGGAGGCAGGTCATTCCCTTCCAGTGCTCTCGTGGATGTTTTCTACAGAACCTACTGGAAAATACTGTTTCCACTATCAAAGTTTAACTGGCAGCTGTTTCAGCGTGTCACGTTGGATTTGGCAACAGATCTGTTGGACAGCATCCTTTAGTGTCGCTTCATGAAGGGGGCTGGTCTGTAGGCCTCTGGTACCTTTGTGGGATCTCTGGTGCTGGAAGCCCTCCATAATGATCCCTTTGAGCCTGTGGAGGGGGCAGCGATGAAATGTATTTATTTTAAGGCTGTAACCACAGCTGAGGGTGAGTGATTTACACACTTCATCTATCAGCCCTTCCTGTTTGCAGTGGACACCTCAGAAACCCACTCTAGCATTTGTTCCCAAAGTGATGGAGTCAGTGTACAGATGTTCCAGATGTTGAGTGGCGCTGTTGGCTTTCCATTCTCTGAAATGGACACAGCCTTAACTCCTTGTGTCGTGTGCAGACGGACGCTGAGGGCGCATGTCGACAGGACAGCTGGCTCCAGGAAGCCAGACCAGCTGTTTGTGTCTTGGCTCAAAAGGAAACCGGTGTCACGCCAGAGGCTGGCACATGTGGAGACAACTGGTAACATTTACAGTTTAGTGAGACGGTCTTGTCCCACGAACTGAGAAGATGGCTCACATTTTGACAGGCGCCGTGTTTCGGATGTTTTACTAACACTTAATGTAACAAAGTTTAGCCAGGTCCTCTGGACGGATGTAAAATGTAAAAATATAAATAAATGTTGAAACATGTTTCATCTTTTATACAGAAGACTTCCTCAGACTGAGGTGCTGTCAGCTCAGTCTTATAAATAGCACCCTCTCACAGTGGATCAACCAGTTGGCTGATGACAGCCTGAAACCTGCTGCTCACATGATCAAGGAGGACCATCAGCCTAACGATGGATCGTTAGCACCCTGATGGTTGTTTGCTATTCACAGAGGGCTGAGTGATACTAGCAATAACAGCATTGTAAGAGGGGGACAGTTGAACCCGGAGGCCTCCACCTCTGTTTAATGATGGACGGTTTCTTTTCACAAAGATGGCCTCCTTTACTCCTCTCTCAAACCATCGTTCCTCTCTATCAAGGATGTGAACATCTTCATCCCTGAAAGAGTGACCTCTGACCTGGAGATGAGTGTAGACCACAGAGTCCTGACCTGATGATGTTGATCTTCTGTGCTGGTCCATCCTTTTGGCCAGTGGCTGTTTAGTTTCCCCGATGTAAGACTGATCACCCTCCTGACACTGAACAACATACACAATATTACTCTGTTTGTACCGGGGGACTGGATCTTTGGGGTGAACCAGTCTTTAATGTATTTTGGGGTTTAAAAGTCACTGGTACGTTGTGTTTAGAAAATAAACATCTCAATGTCTCTGAAACTCCTGCAACATCTGGAATGACCACTGGTCTGGGTCTGGGTTCCTTCTTTTCACCTGATGGCTGCTGGAGTCCTGTTTGGGTTTCTTCTTCCAGGAAGGTCCAGTTCCACATTGCTCCAGGTCTGTCTTGTGTGGACTTTCTCCTTCTGACCATCTCCTGAGGAAAAAGAGATCCCACACAAGACCATTGCAGCTCCTCAGACAGAAGAAGTCTTTTGGATGGAAGACTGAACGTTTCTACAAGAAGAATCTGTCCAGAGGACATGATCCACCTGGTTACCTGTAAATAAACCATTTACCTTTTTCACTTTGTGTCCACGACTCTCTCGTCTCAGAACTCCAAACTCTGGTTAAAGAAACGCTTTAGTGAAACGTGTCAACTTGTTAATTACAAGCTTCTTTTGCTTGTTGGTTAATGGACTTGGTTCATGATTCTTCTCAGAATTGTCCTGTTCGAGTCATCCAGCACCTCAGGTCTTCTGGATCAGGTGTTTCATCCCTAAAGTGCTAAAACATTTTCACTTTGGTACTTACCTGTGTGTTTTGTTTTGTACACTCAGACCTTGTAGACCATTGAGTTTGTTGGTCTGAAGTTCTGTGAGGAGCCTGAACCCAGTGCACCACCAGAAACGATGCTCACTGTGAGCACAGCAAGCCAGGTGGACCTGCACGTGACGGTGTCTCGTTTACTGGCTCTCCTTTATTGGGTGATCAGTTCAGACGTGTGTGATTTGAGTTGTAGTGGAGAGCAGCACCTGGACCACCTGAGAGTGGAGCTCCCGGAGAACCTTTGACTCCTATGATGGTGATCTTCCTCATCATCACCTACCTGAAGCTCTACTTCTTTAAAGTGTGGCTCTAAAAAGTCTTCTTTGTGTTTGTTTGAACTCTGGTGCGACAGAACAGCAACATTTATACAAACATTTATATTTGCCCTTCACACAGTGACCACTTCTTTGTGTTTGTTTGAACTCTGGTGCGACAGAACAGCAACATTTATACAAACATTTATATTTGCCCTTCACACAGTGACCACTCTCATGGTTTTAATGTGCATGAGTGTGCACGTTGACTCAGTCCAAGGTTGGTTCAGGCTTTTCAACTGCAGATTCTTTTGATAGGCCAGTTAGCGGCTATTTGTTTGGTTTTTGCCCATAAAAACAACAGTCTAATATTTATACACATTATGGGCGGCCGTGGTGTAGTGTAATGGCAGTCGTCCCCCGATCGGAAGGTTGGAGGTTCGAATCCCGGTAACTCACACCATGTGTCGTTGTGTCCCTGGGCAAGACATTTAACCCCGAGTTGCTCCCGGTAGGACTGGAAGGCGCCTCTCATGGCAGTCTGCCGCTACCGGTGTATGAATGTGTGTATGAATGGGTGGATGGTTGGTATTGTAAAGCACTTTGGGGTCCCTCACAGGGGGCTGGAAAGCGCTATACAGTATAAATAAGCTCCATTTACCATTATAACTTATCATGTTAAAAAAGGCAATGGCTGCCTCAGGGATGTGTGTTGAGCCCCCTCCTGTTCACTCTGCTCACATATGATTGTGCACCTCCCCATCCAGGCTGTCATATTGTAAAGTTTGCAGATGATATAGTGGTGGTTGGATGCATCACAAACAATGATGAGTCCAGCTAAGTGCTGAGGGTTATGGTGGAGGAGGAGATTGTGGATCCTCACAGACTGGTCTGTTGGTTAAGAAATCCAGGACCAAGTTACAAATGGAGGAGTTTAGTCCTATAGTGTGAGTAGTTTGTCCATCACGGTTTAGGGGATCATGGTGTTGAAGGCAGATGTGCAGTCCACAGAGAGCATATGGACGTAGGAGTCCTTCTGCTCCAGGTGGGTGAGAGCAGTGTGGACCACAGGCGATGGCGTCCTCTGTTGATTGATTCCTGCGGTGTGCATACTGGTGAGGGTCCTTGCTGATGTCAATGGTAGCGTTGATGTGGGCCATGACCAGGTCTTTCAAAGCATTTAGCGTATTGGGGTGAGGGCTACTGGCCGGTAGCCATTCAGACCAGTCACTGCAGAGCTCTTGGGAACTGGGATGATGGTCTTCAGGCAGGTGGGAACAGTTGCCAGGGTGAGGGTGGAATTAAAGATGCCGGCCAGCACCTCGCAGAGCTGATCAGCACAGTAACTCGGCACTCTCCCTGGGATGTTGTCTAGGCCAGGTGCTCTGTGAGGACTAATCCTCTTGAAGGTCCTCCCTACTTCTGCTGAGGTCCCGCTGAGGAACTTCTCCTCAGATGGTGAGGAGTGTGATGCTGGGTGGTCGGTTTGGATCTTCAAAGTGGGCATAGAACCTAAGAGCATCAGGCAGTGATGGGTCCCTAGGGCATTATGCACCTCTGCTGTTATAGTCTGTGATGCACTTTGTCCCTCCACATGCTCCTTGGGTCCTGTGAGGAGAAATGTCCCTGGATCTTCTGTGTGCATGTTGCTTTGGCCCTCTTGATACCAGAAGTTAGGTCTTTCCTTGCCCTCCCCAGTTCCTGTGAGTCGCCAGACCTGAAGGCATTAGTGTTGTAGTACTCGAGACCGGTCTCAAGACCACTTTTTGATGGTCTTTGTCTTGTCTCGGACTCGACCGCATTTGGTCTCGGTCTCAGACATTGAGGACTCTGGATTTTATTTCAAGACCACAACTGTGGAAAAATCCCTAAACTGCCATAATATTGTCCAGTTTATTTGTTAACAACTTTGTTTTTATT
>JBBPBX010009165.1:45998-60700 GCA_038048925.1 Garcialebias charrua | reverse complement strand
AAATATCAAAGTTCATGCTCAATAATCCAGGGGAAAAAAATCCAACAACGTTCAGTTGACTGAACATTGTTGGATTTTCCAATCTTGTTGGATTACATTAATTACAATATTGCATTATTGTATTGTATTGTATTGCTTGTTGTAATATAGTTAACAATAATCTAGGTCAAAATCCAACAGTTTTCTGTCATGTCATGATGACAGAAAACTGTCATCTGAATCTGGTTTATCAGAGATTTAATGGTGATTTGTACCTGGATTATTGAGCATGAACTTTGATGGTTTGAACCACTGATGAAGTCCTTTGGATGAAGGACGAAACAGCTCAGAAAAAAAAAGAAACCGCCCAGATGGCCTGACTAACTGGACATTGTTGGATTTTTACCTGGTTTATTGAGCATGAGCTTTGATGTTGAACCACTTTGGCATGGTTGTCTCAGAGGAGTTGAGGTGGGAGCGGGTGGGCCCCAAAAACCATCTTCTCACCAGCAAACAGTTTTTTTTCCCCACTATGGGATTGTGCTGCTTGTGAGACCCAGTTTATTTGTGGCTTCTTGAACTGATGAAGTCCTTTGAAGGAAGGACTAAACGTCTCAGCAAAAATAAAAATAAACCATCCAGATGACTAGGCTGAACTTTGTTGGATTTGTACCTGGATTACTGAGCATGAACTTTGATGGTTTGAACCACTTTGACATGGCTGTCTCAGAGGAGATGACAGGGGAGAGGGCAAGCCCCAGAAACCAGCTTATCACTAGGGATGCACCGATCCACATTTCTCGCTTCCGATCCGATACTTAAAACTGGTTATAGACCGATACCAACACTTTTCTGATCCGATACCGTTCAGGTATATGAATCTGTATAATGAAATGTTTGTACTGAGACTATTCATTTTAACATTGTGTGAGATAAACCCAATGAAGACACTCTTGAGCCTTACAACAGGAAACTCACAAACTTTAACGGCACACAAGAGGCAGCTCTATACCACACACATGTCCTTCTCACTCATGGTGTAGCTGGAAAAACTAAAAAAACCACTAAGCATGATGGGAAAGACAACACAGCCCACTCCCCTTAACCACTAAGTGGATTTTGTTGTCTTTCCCATAATGCTTAGCGGTTTTTAAGTTTTCCAGCTTTAGGTGCAGCTGGAAAACTAAAATACCGCTAAGCATTATGGGAAAGACAACAAAATCCACTCCCTTAGTGGTTAAGGGGAGTAGACTGTGTTGTCTTTCCCATCATGCTTAGCGGTTTTTTAGTTTTTCCAGCTGCACCATGAGTGAGAAGGACATGTGTGTGGTATAGACCTGCCTCTTGTGTGCTGTCAAAGTTTGGGTGTTTCATGTTGTGAGGCCCAAAGTGTCTTCATTGGGTTTAACTCACACAATGTTAAGACGGCAGTCACAGAATGTGATGGAACACAACTGCTCTTTGAAGCTGGATCGGAAATATCGGCTGGTTGGATCCGATATCCGATACTTAAATTATGCTGGTATCGGATACCGATACTGGATCGGATCGGCCCCATCCTTACTTATCAGCAAACCATTTTTTCCCCCACTATGGGAGTGTGCTGCTTGTGGGACTCAGTTTGTTTGTGGCTCCTCAGACTGATAAAGTCCTTTGGATGAAGGACGAAACATCTCAGAAAAAAAACATCTGTACGACCTGACTGAACGTTGGATTTTTGCCTGGATTATTGAGCATGAACTTTGATGCTAACAACATAAAATTTCTAACATCATTTTCCACCTGATGCTCTACAAACTCAGCACGCAGTTGACTTTTCTATCCTGCGTTTCTGTTTCGGGGCATCTTAGATGTGAGCGTTTGCAAATGTGATGCTTTTTTTCACGCACTCAATCGTCTACGTACACATTAAACTCCCAAGGTTGTTTCTGCTTGACTAGCGCCGATGCTGCTTTATAGGTGAATTTCCTTCCCTTTTTCCAGGCTTTTAGAGGCAGCGAGACACAAATTTGGAAGAAGACTGTGTCAAGCATAGCAAAGCAAACGCTGAGAAGCCTCTTAGCTTCCAAGGCAAAGCCTGAGGTAGAGTCAGAGGTAGAAAATGTCAATTTTCGTTCATACAAAATGAGAATGACGCTCCCGAAATGTTTTTTATTTATTTTTTCAAATATAGTCTAGCAGCAAAAGCAGTCTAAAAGCAATTTATTTTTTTGCACCTTTGTTAAAGCATAAATGAATGGAAACCTGTGTACATAAATATAACCCAAAGAGGCACACACAAACCTCCCAGTAGAGACATAAACAGCCTTGAAACTCCACTACACATACACACACATTGTGCAATCACTTGCTGGATCTCAAACACATGTAGTCTGAATAAAAGACCATCGTCCATATAGCGCCTGTCTTCACTAATCTAACTGCAAATACATCACAAGCTTGGTGGAAGTGATTGTGGAAAAGCCTAATATGGTTTGTAATAATAAACAGATCCTCCCAACACACACACACAAAGGTGCACACAAAGAAAAGAGGGCTGCTTCCACACATGATTTTGTTGGTCAACATATAAGAACCGTCTGTTTCTGCTGTGTTGTTTTTGGTGTGCATGCTACCATAATCTTTAATTACTGTCCTTTCTGTAACGAGTGTCAAACACAAGGTCTGTCCAAAAGTGCTCAATTGCGAGATGTGTGATTGTCGGGATGTTCGTGCTCAGACCCGTATCCTTCCAGGATCCTAATCTGCTCAAATTAGAGTCTGTACCATGTAGAACATGGTCTGCACTTCATGTGAAAATGTTTTAATTCACTGGTAAACCTGGGAGCTACCATGTTGTATTTTGGGAACCAAGGTCTGTATACTTTTGTGGGGTTAAAGTCATGCCAACTCTCCCCCACATGCAATCGGTGGGTAACCTTTATTTTATGCATGAAATAATAGATATCTAAACATATTGGAAAAATAATAGAACATATTTGAACATGGTAAGACATATTTAAACACAATTCAACATTTGAAAGTTTTTTTTTTTTCCTATTATATGTACAGAACCCGGCTGCAGAAACAATTCAATGGGGGGGCATTCTATTTTTTCAAGGGGGCATATTTTTTTCAACATTTTATTTGCTTCAAGTTGAACAGCGGCTCTGTGACCACTCCTGGAACTCGACCATTCCTTTGTTAGGTCTAATGCTCCTTTTTTCAGGCAGACAACTTTTACTCAAATGTGTTTACTGCAGTTAAAATGACACATTGGTTTTACTTTGTGTTAAATAAAAACTTTCAAAGGTATATTCATTCCTTATTATTCTTATTTTGCTTAATGACATTTAACTCTGCATGTCATCCCTGAAATTCTGACACACAGAATCACAAGTCCAAGTGTGAACTGTGTCACAGAGTAAACACAATAAAAACATGTATTATCTGCAGTATTGTTCATTAAAATGGCTCAACACTATTAATGTATTACAGAACATATACATACAGTAGGCACATTTGATATTGTAGGCCATTGCACTAGTTAATACTTTCAGCAAGTGATTTTACTTTAATACTTTAAGTATTTTTAAAAGCAAGTACTTATTTACTTTTACTTAAGTAAAAACATTAATATGGTACTTCTACTTTTACTAGAGTACATTTTGTCTGTTTATTTGTACTTTTACTTAAGTACAGTCAGTGTTTGAGTACTTTCTCCACCACAGCACACCACAATTATGCAAGATTAATATCAAATAAACAAAATACTGTACATTTATTATCTGCACAGCCATAAGTTTATATTGGACTACTCATGTCACAGAAAGCACAGTGGTTCTTACCTTTAGAAGTTCTTTCTGGTCTTTTTATTTGCAACGCTTCCAAGCTAACGTTGCTGGTTAGCTCAAAATCTTCCTAATTTCTAGCTTTAAAAAAAAAAGTCAGCTGACTTCAGTGCTTACGTTTCCAACTGAAATGGATGGTGCCGCTTCCTGTCTGCTCTCATTTATTCCTCTTGTTTTGTTGATACACGGACAATGGTGAGCGTGTGTTTCTGTTTGAAACAATTAGTTTGCACCCGCCCCCCTCGAACTGTAATTGGCTAGAATGTTGCCTCGGCTTCATTGATTGGTTGAATTGTATAACGGACAAACAAAGATAGGAAAAATAGAAAGATGTTCACTCGGGATTAAAAACAAACAAACAAAAAACTTCCCGTCGTCCAGTCTGTCAGGGGGGGCAGAGCTGACTCTGCGGGGGGGCAATGCACCTCAATGCCCGCCCATGCAGCCGGGCCTGGTTTATACCAAGTGCATTGTTCCATTGATTTAGGGGGTTGAACTTGAAACTTCTACCAGAACCAGTCTGCAGCAGAGCTGGTCTTGTTCTTACTTTAGCTTCTGGGTTCTTATTCAATTTCTATATAAATACGCTCCACAGTGTCTGCTAGCTCAAACACTCATTTGGCAAGGTAAATGTCAAGGCTGTTTCAGAAAACCCCAGGCTGATAGTCAGTATGTTGTCCTAACATGTGTGAGCAAAAACGAAAAAATGCTGGATCTGAATTCTGTAGTCGCATCAGTCAAATACTGTATGTCTAAAAATGTGGAAAAATCCATAAATAAGCTGCTTCACCGTATACGTTGCATCTATTATGTGTCACCACTGACGCGTCGTGTTTGTCACCGCTGACAACCCAAAAATATGGGCCGAACCCGGAGATGTGGGCCGGTGTAGTGCCAAAAATCGATGGGCTACCAAATGGCGGCCATGGGAGCGTGCACGGGAGGACTTTAACAAGAATTTAACCAGACTAACACCTAAAAACAAATTTTGTTTGCTCGAAATTATAGTAAAGGTGTGTCTGTCCAACTTTTGCTTAATAAATGCACTTTAACAGTCAAATAAGCTGTATTTCAAAATCCAATATGTGGAAGTAAATGGGTGCACACGGCGAGTCGCTGTGCAAGTTTAACGAGATAACCACCTAAAAACAATTATTTTTTTGCTCAAATTTGTAGTAAAGTGTGTCTCAGTCTAACGTTTGCTTAATAAAAGGACTTTAATGGTCAAATCAGTGGTATTTCTAAACCCAATATGTGGAAGTAAATGTGTGCACGTGGCGAGTCGCTGTGCAAATTTAACAAGATAACCACCTAAAAACAATTGTTTGCTCAACTTTATAGTAAAGGTGTGTCTCAGTCTAGTCTAATGTTTGCTTAATAAAAGGACTTTAATGGTCAAATCAGTGGTATTTCTAAATCCAATATGTGGAAGTAAATGCGTGCACGTGGCGAGTCACTGAAATGTAACAAGATAACCACCTAAAAACAATTGTTTGCTCATATTTATAGTAAAGGTGTGTCTCAGTCTAACGTTTGCTTAATAACAGGACTTTAATGGTCAAATCAGTTGTATTTCAAAAGCTGCCTCGGTGCTCTGGGACCGCGCAGAGGGAGGAGAAAAGGAAGGAGGAACGCTGCTCGTTTCTTCGAAATTTCACAATAAAAGCACCTAAAACAATTATTTGTTTGCTCAACTTTATAGCAAAGGGTTTGTCTCAGTTTAACGTTTACTTAATAAATGCACTTTAATAGTCAGATGAGCTGCATTCTGCCAGGGCGGTGCAGCTGGTTTGACGGTTGCTCCAAGCAGCGAGCCGAACGAAGGTGACATGCTGTGGTAAGCCGACTGTGTCATTAATAGTTGAAGATTCTTAGTCATCCAGGACATGGTAAATTCAAAAAGTTCAAGACAAAAACAATGAAGTATAAAGTAAATTATAATAAATAAAGTTCAGTTGTTTTTGTCTTGAACTTTTTTGAATTTGTTGTTAGTCACTTTTACGTATTACATGATACAACGACATGCCTTACTGCTGCTACTACTCTGCTGCCATCTAGTGCCTGAAAATGGTACTGTTCTTCTTTTTTTTTTTTCAGTCAGAATGAATGAAAACGATAATATCTCGGCCAAAAATTGGTTTATAAATACAGGTAGTCATCGGGTTACAACGGTCTCGAGTTACGACATTTTGTGGTTATGGTGCATCTCCCATAAAAAATGAAAAAATAAAAAAATGATTTTTGGAAAAGCTGAGTTACGCAGTAGTTACGTAGCGGCGGAGGAATACTGCACTGTACTCTCTAAAAAAGCTAAGTCTGGTCCTCTGGACATTCAAAAAACAAAACAAAACTGTACTGTGAACGCGGGTTTACGTCGTAAACGAATAGAGAATACGGAGGATGGATCGAGCTGGACGGCGGTTTTAAGTCGTAAACGAATGGAGAATACGGCCGATGGACAGAGGAAGTAGGCCATAACTCTTTTTTTCCCTTCATTATGGCTCCCAAATGTATGTGTTTTTTGATAATTATGTAGGGTACTGTGTTAGGATAGGCTAAGTGCTTGGTAATACAATACTGTACATGTATATGGTGCAGTATGTATGTATATTTCGACATACGTCGAAAATCTGTTTACAACGCCACATAGGAATGGATCTACGTCGTAAGTTGAGGACAACCTGTATAGGGAAAAATCCACATATACAGTGCTTCGGCCTACAAGTCACAGGGCATGCTAATTATGCAAAAAATAAAATGCAATTCATAAGATGAAAAATACGGTAATAAATTTAATACGGTAATACATTTAATTTGATAGGTCTTTTATCATTATAATTAAAAACACTTTTAAAAGGGAATAACTCACCCTTAATTACTGCTCATCCTTCCGTACATTACACTTATTATGTTTTTAAAGTATTTTTTAAATCCACATTTCACCTCTCCTCCTGCCCCCTTACCTCAGGGGGTTGAGGGTTGCCATCTGCCCAGGCCCGGTTGCTCTCTGCTGGGCCCGATCCTTTACCTTCAGGGCCTCTCCTCTCTGTAATGGTGGCAGAAGAGGTTAATGAGCCATGGTAGCTACTTCAAGCACAGTTGAACCTGACGGCACACTTCTTTGGAGATGACACAATTTTCGATATGCAGAATATAATTTTATGCCAGTAAAACGAGTGAAAATTTGACATGTTTGAGATTTTTTACTGCCTTGATATTTCTTAGATTACTTTCTTTTTAGGAAGATATTTTTAACACTCTATTTATCTCGTACAAAGGCAGAGAAAACTATCACTCCAGCAACAATGTAACACATGCCAGAAGAAGTTCTTTTATCAATGAAATGATTTAACTTCCGATGACAGAAGAAATAAAGGACAGGGTGAGTAAAGAAATGGAAGAGAATCTTTATGTTGACACCTAGTTGGCAGTGCGAGGAAGAAAATCAGAGTTGAGAGAAGCGAATTGAGAGGAGAGTGACGCCAATGAGACATGGAGCAGACAGGGGTTGTCTTGAAGGCATTACAGCTGATTGACAGAATGAGAGCTTGTCTGGCAATGCAAGGCAGGGTGTCACGCCACTGAAGGAGTGGGGAAGGCTACAGAACATATTTGTGTTATCTTTATTATTGTATGAAAATTTACCCGTGCATCTGTTGTGCACTGCTTGCCTCTCGACTCATGTTTTGACTCTGTTTGGGAAAGAGTCAAACAAGTTGCTCAGAGACCTTCAGATTCCTGCAACCTGCGGCTCTTTGTTCCTCTGCTGTGGCTCCCTGGAGCTTTGACCAAAACTAACATGGAAATGAATAATGTTTAAATTTATACTCACAACAGGAATACAATACAAATATCCAGCAAGGCATTCTAATGACATTAAGACGTAGTTTCCCTTTGATTAAACTTGCTATGAAATTTGATGTGAATCAAATTATTTGCCTTTATGAGAGGAACTTTATCAAGCCACAATTAATTATCCAACCTATTGGCCACTTTAAGTGGCACAGTGTCTCAATTGGTAGAGCTGTTGCCCCTCAGCAAGAAGGTTGCCGGTTCAAATCCCGGCCCGGGACCTTTCTGGGTGGAGTTTGTATGCTCTCTCTGTGCTACGTGGGTTTTCTCCAGCTACTCCGGTTTCTTCCCACAGACCAAAAACATGCATCAGAATTAGGGATGTCCCGAGCCGATCACATGATCGGAAATCGGTCCCGATCACGTGATTTCAGACTCGATTTGAATCGGGCGTTACACACCAATCAGGGATCGGATGTGTATATTTATTCTAAACACAAACGGGAATATTATATATATTAACTGTTAGTATGTTGTGTTACAGAGTCAAATTGTCTTGAAACAACACATGCACAATATTTTTGCAGCAGTGCCTGCCATAAAGCAGTGACTGCTGTAAAAAAGAAGCAGAACACGGCATTAGCTTGAAGCGGAGGCAGCCATGTCTGTCGTGTGGAGATATTTTAAAGTGGATGACAAAGATATTGCGTTTGCAAACTGTGAGATATGTAAAGTTCGTATTTCAAGAGGAGGTAAGGAAAAGGCTGCATTTTTTTTTCTTCATTTAAAAAATGTATTTTAGAAGTATCGGATCGGGACTCGATATCGGCCAATACTCAAATTAAAGGACTCGGACTCGGGGTCAGAAAAACCTGATCGGGACATCCCTAATCAGAATCAGAATAAGCTTTATTATCATTGTACCAAGATACAGCAAGAATGTGTTCGTAAAGTCATTCGAAAGATGGGTGGAGTGCACGTAGCTACTGCTATGTTAGCGCTGCCTCTTATCCTTTTCAGAATACTTTTTTAGATGAGGCGGGGTGCAAATTGATATGTCGGCTTGTTTTCGAGGCCAACCGGAGAGTCAGATTCAGATTTTACAATTGTTGATTTATTCAAGCAGACATTTTTTTTCTTGTCAGCCTTGAGTCCTACTGGTGCTTTCAAGATCCAAAATGGCCAGATTAGGGTGCATTCTACTGGTCTCTGCTTATGAGCCCATTCAAGGTTGTTTCATGCTGGCGAGTCCCAAAGCCATTGGTGGCCTGTGATTCTCGCAAATCACTTCCATCTTACTGTTTAGCTCGTAAATCAGCTGATTTTGAGTCCTCAAAGCACAAACCAAACCTTGTCAAAAAGGCAGCCTGACCAAGGCCAAATTTGCTTCAGCTGTCTTCTTGTATGCTGATAGACCAGGAACCAGCTGATTCCAAAAAGCAAGAAACCTGTTATCTGATTGTCTTCAGCGTCCTTTGGTGTGGACTTGTTCCTGTTTAAAGTGCTTTATAAATAAAATGGTATGGTATGGTATGGTATGGTCCTCTCAGCGGGACATGAGGGCTCTCCAAGACCCTGTTGCTTTGTTGAAAATATTTTGTCAATTGCATTCAAAGTCCAGCTGATCAGATCCATAACAGTAGTTTTCATTTTGGAAGATGTGAAAATAGGAACTCCGACACACAGACAGAGAGCAAAAGAGCAGGAGGAGAACAGGAGAGGGAAGAGAAAGTGTCCGCCTCGTACGAGAGCGAGTGAGGAAAATACAAATGTTAGGCTGATTGGTAACTCTAAATTGTCCCTATGTGAGAGTGAGATAGTGAATGGTTGTTTGTCTTGTTTGTCTCATTTGTATCTACGTGTCCCTGTGATGGACTGGAGACCTGTCCAGTGGGTCCCCCTCCTCTCACACAGTGACTGCAGGATATGGGCACCAGTGACCTCCTGTGACCTAAAAAGGAAGAAGCGGGTAAAAGATGATGGATGGATGTATGTATGGATGTATGGATGTATGGATGGATGATATTAATATAAAATGTTTTGAGTTGTTATTTTGACTTCAAATGTCAAGTACATGTTGCAACTATGGGCAAATTTTATTTAGTGGAAAATGGCTCCTTTGATTGTAGTTCTAATCATTTTCACAGAATTTTATAGTTGACTACAGTTTACAGATAGCGAATAATTTGACTCAGGCTCCGTAGCTTTTATCTACAATCATTGAGTTCTCTGAGATTTTAGGTATCGTACCAAAAAAAAAAGAAGCCCCGTTGATCTAGTTCTGTTTGCTCGGGCAATAGCTTGTTTGTTGGTATTTTTTCAGGCATCTGATGTTCCTGGTGGCTCTGTCCCTGTTTGTTCCTGAGATGCCAAAGAGCTTGAAGGCTTTGCAGATGGATTGGCAGCTGAATTGTCTGCAGCCATCCCCAATAGGCCCTCACTTTGCATGCTTTTCTACGCTAGGTCACACACTATTAGTTCTGCAAAGACAGCTCTCTTTCTCGGGGGACAGCCAACTCCAGCAGGATTTCAGGTTCCATTGTGTTCCTGTTTTAGGCTCTAAACTAATATCCAAAACCTAGAGCTGCCTGCTGTCATCACCCTTTAGCTGCTAGTCTCAGGTGGTGGCAAGAAACCAACGTATTGGTCTGGAGTTCTTCTGTGATGTTATTTCCTTTGTGACTAAATTAATTGCTGATAGAAACGATAAATGCACTGTGTGAAAAAAGCTTCCTCAACTTCCTCATGCCACAACCTTTGTACAGCAAATGGAAAAGATCCACCAGAACGAAACAGTTTTAAAAAGATCCTTTCCTTAAGTGGAGTTATATATACTGTAATGGCAATATTGTTTTTTTTGTTGTCAACTTTTTGCTGTAAATCCAATAATATATGCAAATTAATGACCATTTGTCTTTCTCTTTCCCACTTTCTTGTTATCTGCTATGTAGGTGGTTGTTCATTTTTCTTTTGCTAAACAAACTAGGATCCAGCCACAAAATACAGTATATTTGCTTAAATGACCTGTTCTTGAATTTAGAGCCATACTCATAACATATTAGTTGATGCAGCAATTCAAAGGAGCAGAGAGGGGCTGTGTTACACAAAACATGATGGGACCTAACAAGTAAACCTCCTGTGTATGATCACGTGTCAGTGTGTGCATTGAGAGGAAAGGTGTCAATGTTAAAAAATAAAAATGATGCCTCTCTTCTACAGAGGTGTGAATCAGAGAACTGCTAATGGTAGAAATTATGTGCTGCACACATCTACAGCACAAGATTGAAATATTTTGTATAGTAAAAAATGCAATTGTATAAATAGGATAGGTGGTGATATGGAAGGACTTTGTACGTTATCTAAAAATTGCACTAGTATCACTTTAAACATTTCAAATTAACTAATCTGCAAGGTGTATGTGTGTTCATAACCTACAAAACTGTCTAAAAGTTAATATAGTGTAAAGAATATATGTGTTCTGATGCCTGTTTTAGTTCCTTTGTTGTTGTGTAACTATAATGCCGAGTTCCCACCGAACGCGTCTTGAGCAGCAAAAACGCTCTCAACGCATGGTGTTGGCTGCTTGTCAACAGATGTCTGTTCACACCGAAGACGCGCAGTGGGAGGAGCGTCTTGGTCCTTTTCCGGTCGGGTTTGTTTTGTTTTTTGTACACCGGGCAGATAAAATCAGCTGTTCGTGAGCCTCGTTACTACTTGAGTGGGTTTTCTACGAGCCGAACTGCAGCTCCGAAAGTCTTTGTTGAGATTAAAATGTTTTTTTATGTTTGGGGTGATCGTACGCTCGAGCGGACAGCGGCAACTGTAAAAATGCCAAGTTTCTTACCGGAGGCTGGTTTCTTCATGGAGGCTCGTTGGGCTAAGTTTAAAAAGTCCAAAAAAAGTCCCGTCGTCGTTGCGTCATCACATAGCAGAGTCTCTCCCGATTGGTTGCTGCGACGCGGCGAGCAGCCAAAGTTCAAATATTTGAACTCCGGCAGCGGCTGCTCTGGACGCTCCGCGTGCACGGAAAAGAACTGCCGCGCCATGCTGCGCTGCTCGAACTGCTCAAAACGCGCCGCGTCACGCTTCGCCGCTCCTCGCTCCTCCTCGCCGCTCCTCCACATAGACTTTGCATGTAAACGGGCTGCTTCCGCTGCTCGAAACGCGTTTGGTGGGTAGCCGGCATAATGCATTTTCTCAATAGCAACACCTACTATAGTGGGGTGACTAAACTGCACGTTCTGATAAACGATTCATATCACTCGCATATATAACCATTGTGCAAATGTATTCTGTAATATGTTTTTACAGCTTTCAAAAAGGGATGAAATTTGTGTTAAATGGCAAAACCATTGTAATGGAAATGCCCTCAGCTGCAACATCTGCGCTATTTGAAGAGTTGTTCTATAATGCGGGACAATTTTTAAATTTTGCAACCTCCATCAGGTTCAATGGTGATGCTCAAAATCTTATAGGGTGCGCCTGAAGTTGCAACACACAGAAATCAAATGTTTCTTTTTCATCTGGATTTTATAAATGTTGCTGTGCACGGCCATTCTGACACCATGGTGTACTATTTACATGTAAAATGTTGCAGTCTCTGTATTCAGAAGGGCCTTTGACTGTGCTGCTGCAAGATAAGGTTAAACTAGAATTCAAATAATAACGAAAAAAAATCACTCCCCACCCCTATTAAAAAGAAAGTCATGATATAAGTGACCTCTGAATGCAGCAGGAGGACGCTGTCTGCTCCAAAGTGGAGCTGATAAATCACATGGCATCCTGAATGCCAGCGTCATACAAAAGAGCATTACGGAGAAATGCGTTAAACCTCTTTGAAAACAAGTGATTTTGCTGCTATATTTTCTGAGAAAGTGTTGGTCTCAGCAGGTTAACAACAGCACCGCTGGAGCACATTGTTATTTTCATGGAGCAGCCCTTTTGTTTAGTAGAATAAAGTTGGACATAAACACTTCAGTTTCACAGACCATGCTGATCCTTTCAGAGCTGGTAAGGTCAGCATCCAGGTGTAGGTGTAGAAACACTTCATCCATGTTGCCTGGAAACTACCGGTACACTAGCAGGTTTGCCTTCTTTAATACGGCCCCTTTTACTGGCTCTATTTTAACTGGCGCTCCTCTGTTGTGATCTTCACTCACTTGACACTGAAGTTCTTTTTTATTTGGGGGCTTTAAAGTCACAAGTTTCTGTACATTCAGGAAAAATAATTCCATAGGTTCCAACTGGCTACATTTCTTGTGGCTGCTGCCAAAAAGAAGAGGCCTTGTCAGTTAAAATAACAGAAAGGTTGCCATGGTTTAAAGCGGCGCTCATTAAAAACCTAACATTGTCGGTCTGCTTTGAGTGCAGCCAAGAATTGATCATCTGAGCGCTCGGCCGTCCCCACGTTTGAGCCTTTTGTCTCACCTCAGTTCATCACTTAAGCCTGGAACCTTGATCATGGATTCTGTATCCGAGCCAAATCTCTGGGACATCAGAGATGACTCAGTTTTATTTTTACACTGAGCCCTTCATTCCCAATAAACGGACTGCAGTTCAGCGTTTGCGACAGAGAGGAAAGAGACCGAGGTCAAACACTTCTTCTGAAAGTATCCTCCTTCTGCTTCTTTTAAAGTTTAAGTCTCATCCCCTTTCTATGAGCTTTGATCAAACCACTTGAGTTTACGTTTAATTTAAAGGGCACAAAGAAGAAAGATGATCTGAAGATCCCCTTAGAATACGATGCAAAATTGTTAAAAATTAAATTATTTAAAGAAATGCATATCACCCTCTGCCTTACATGGCAGATATTTAAAGTAAAATCTTCCTTTGTTGAAGATTTATATACATTTTCATCAAACTTTGTGAATGACGTTACACTCGATCTCCCTTGATGGATAGATATGTTGAGGATAACTCTCAGCTACTACCACACAGTATCTGTAAAATGTGCTAAGTTATAGCCCTTTAGTGTTTACTAAGATAGCTTGGCTGTGGTCCATCTTGAATGGGATTGACTCTAAAACTAAATCTGAAAAAGATGCCGTTTTAGTTCTAGTTCAATTATTTCTTCTTTTCTGGTAAAGATGGAGAAGGGATGAACAAATTCAGTCTCCAGATGTGAGAAGCAGATGCTTAATGAGCTGGGAGGATTACATCTATACCCTGTGTACTCCTTTTTTTGTATTGACCCTCCTTCCTGTATTATTTTATTCCCTTTTCTTCCTTGCTTCTCTTATTGTTATTCTTTCTCTCACCTCCTCTCATCTATTTCCTTTCTTTCCCCTTCCCCCCCTTCTTCCTCTAGCAGTCTTTGGCGTGCTGCCTCGTTTGTGCCACTGGTAGGTCACGGTTGACAGATGACTGGATTGCAAAGGCTGAGGCTATAAGACGCTGGGCAGAATGAAAAAGGACGTGCCCCGTACATTACAGGACTCAAGGCTGAGCCTCATTTTTAACCTTTATTTATACTAGGCACGCTTACAGAGGTCTTTTTTTTTTAACTTTAAAACCAAACTTTCTCTGCTGTTGGTGTTGTGACATTTGAAATTCTTGTAAGCTCTTTTTAGTTGGCAGGGTTACAAAAAAGGTGTGGTATGTTCAGAAAATCTGGATTTTGTTTATTTTGTACAGTTGGGACGTTTCTGCTAAGAAACTATTTCAAAATGTTACCAAATTTACAAATTTACAAATTTCAATTAAATAGAAAAATACTTTATTAATCCCAAAGGGAAATTAAATGTTGTAACTCAAAATGCAGAGAATTGTTTTGAGGGGGGACATTATTCTGCAAATTCTGAAGAAAAAAATCCTTCAAATATACAAACCACTCTTTAACAGCAAATGTCAGCTATTCTCTTAACAGGAAGACAATATTTCAACAGGTTTATCCACTTTATTGAGGGGGATTCTGTCGGAGAGCGTTTGTGCCGGCCTGGCTTATAGTTACTGCTCGGTTTGGATTGTTTTCTGTGTGGATTCAATCACTTCTAGGAACAATGCCGAGTTTACAAGGAAAAATATTGTTTTGGAAAGATAAGGATGCTCTGTGTTTTAATGTTGTTAATACAATTTATATATATAAATATATATATATATATA
>JBBPBX010009165.1:27635-45959 GCA_038048925.1 Garcialebias charrua | reverse complement strand
ATATATATATATATATATATATATATATATATATATATATATATATATATATATATATATATATATATATATACAGGTAGTCCCCGATTTACGAGCGAGATCCGTTACAACGAGTTGCTCGTAAACCGGAAATCTCGTATTTCGGAACGGTTGCCATGTCTCTCGTAAGTCCGGAATTTCGCTCGTAAATTGGAACGGTTTCGCTAGCGCGACTACAAACACTCGTTTTTCATCAAAAAACTGCTTATGAGTGCATAAAAATGATCGGAAACGTGTGTCCACATGTTTAGCTAACGAACTGTGGTGAAAAAACACATGAAAACTCAGTATTTTTTGCGTTTTTTCCAAAAATTCGCCAGCTCGTAAGTCTGGAACCTCGTAGATCTACGAGGTTCCAGACTTACGAGCTGGCGAATTTTTGGAAAAAATGCAAACATCCTCCTCCCCCATCTGTTCTCACCCCAACCGTACAAACAAACAAACAAAATAAAAACACTTCCTTTCTGACTGAGGGTCCAAGTTATTTGTCAAGCACCAAAAAATCAACAGGAAAAAAAAATACACCAAAGTTTAAGGAAGTTCGGCGGCGATGGAGACACGGCAAAAGCAGGAGTGAGAAATAAGATTTGTGATATTTAATGTTTGGAGTTTGAGATGTATTGTACTGTGTTAATTTTAGTGATTTTTAATGTGTTTGAGTCAAAATAATGAGGCAATGTTTTAAAGTGAAACCACAGCCTCTGTTTGAGAAGCGGTGATATAGTTGCGGACTCAAAAATGAATGGAGCCTCTGAGTTAGAACATTTCGGACAGAAGAAGCTCAAAGACAGAGAAAACAGTCTGAGTCCGACTGTGAGGACTTTGACGATGAAGTGGGTGATCCACCATTTGTTTTAGAAGAGGGAAAAGAGGAAGAGCACACCGAGCTACACGCTCTGCCTGTGCCCAGGCCCTGGCGTGACGTCATCCGCCTTCGGTAATCATCGGCTGTGTGGTCACAAGTTTCTTTGACTGGTTTGTCGGTTTAAGTGTTTTTTGAACACTTGCATGGCCTAAATGTAAAATAAATAAATAATTAAATTTAAAAACCACTGTATTCTATGACAGTGATTACTCCTTAAGCGCAGTTGGGACTGTGTTGGACTTTAATATTTTAACTGCGGCATCGTCTTGTTGTAAGCTATTCATCTTTGAACCCTTTTATGAGTTTTATCTTTACATTCAGTATACTGTCAATAATGTTTCCTTGCTTCACTGTCCTCATGATTGTAGTTTTTTAACCTCCCTAATTGTTACTCACTGCTCCCAAGCCATGGTCTCAGCTATCTCCCTCCACCATTCCTCTTTTCATCAGCTTGTCTCAGCTGTAGGCAAAGCAACCCAGTCAGGCAGGCATAATCCAGTTCGAACACCAGCTCAGATTCTCCTCAAAACTAAAATCTACAGTTTACACACACACACACACACACACACCAACAGCAAAAGATTTGCATTTCCCTAAGGGAAAACTTAAATACAAAAGAAGAAAAGAAAGCCTCTTTCTTCTTAAAATGTTAAATCTAGCCCCAAAGAAGTTGTTGTTTCCAGTGCTATGCCAACTGTTAAGATGCAAGTTTTAGCGGTTTTGTTATTTGGAATTATGGGACTTTTTTGTACTAACCCAAAGTTTTGTGAATTATTGATAATAAATTGGCAACATATGTTTTATGTTTAACTTTTACAGTGTGATTTTTAAGTACATTAAGCAAATCGTGTTTTTTTCTTTCCCGTGATCATATCAATATTATTCATTGCAAAGCAAGTAATGGTGAAGCATTTAGTGGAGAGGGAGAGATAACTATATATATATGGAGGAGATTGAGGTATAAAGCTGTTTTCTTTCCTTTTATAGAGTGGTGGAGCTGCTCATTTTATTTCTCACCCATGACTGCTCTATAATCTGAACTGTGTTTATTACTGCTCCTGAAACATTCAGCGGCCTCCTGCTGCTTGAAAAGTTTTGCAGAGTATAAAGCCAGAACAGCAAGTGAAACTGAACCACACTACTCAACATATGAAAAGTATATTACAGACTGCTGACTGTTCCCAGAGTGTTGAATTTTGAGAAAATTATTTCCAAGAACAATTCTTGATTTATGCGGTTTCATTGCAAGTGTATTAGTCTTTATACTATGAAGCGTTTGAGGTGAATTGTCGTCTTAAATAAAAAATGAATACCATGAGTTTGTAATTCTGTTTCTAAAAATGTTTTGTACTTCATGGGAAGTAATTGCCCCTGTACCTGAAGCCTTTAGACAAATACTCTGATGTTACTAGCACTTATAATTTTCAGCGTGATGAAAAATGGACATCAGGGGCATTAAGCTGTTAACTACTGAAAATCTGCTGATGTTGCCATAATTGGGATCATAAATGCGCCACAAGTCCCGTCAGGACTGCTGCGACAGAAACACCGTGTTTGAGGTTTACATGTGTCGAAGGCTTGGACGTCCCCTGCCTCATTTGCCTTGATGTGTTGCATCACAGAGCCTGTAATGTCATCCCTCTCCTCACACAAACACACTGTGCTGAACATCACTTGCGATGAGAGGTACACTTGTTAATTACCTCAGAGGGAGGAGGGTGGGGGGTGGCAGCATGTCGGTGTCAGCCAATTCAGAACGCAGCGTGAGTCTGAAGCTCTGCAGATGTTGAGAAGTGAGAGAGAAAGCAGTACAGTGTGTTTCCATGCTGCCGTTTTACTTAGAAGTGAGATGGCTTTTAAGAAGCAGAAAGAATGTCGAGCAGGATGCTTCAACAATTGAAGGCCAAGCCTTAAAGGGATTGTGACATGATTTTTTTACTATTCATAAAATTGCTCAAAATATATATATTTTATCATTTAAATATGTTTGTTTTTGCAAACAAAATGATAAATCACTTTAATTTTGCTTTAAAAGTGATTTTGAACTTCAAGCCGTGTTTAATCATGGGAAATCCCATTACACGCGAACGCACCATCTGTGATGTCACACCGGGCAGAGCTCTGGGCTTGTCACAGTGCGCAGGTATGAGCAGCTCGACATGAAGGAAGTCTGATACAGCATCAGACCTAAATTAGATCCTGTTGTTTCTTGTTCCATCACCCAAACAATTTTCTGCTTCCCAAAATGAAGACAAATAGCTCAAATCTTCACATAGATTGCTAAATTCGTCCAGTTTTAAATTGTCCGCTATTAAAGACACCACAGCCCTCTGCCCAGTGTGACATCACATATGGTGCGTTCGAGTGTAATCGGATTTCCCATGATTAAACACGGCTTGAAGTTCAAAATCACTTTTAAAGCAAAATTAAAGTGATTTATCATTTTGTTTGCAAAAACAAACATATTTAAATGATAAAATATATATATTGAGCAATTTTATGAATAGTAAAAAAATCATGTCACAATCCCTTTAAGGGAATGCATATCACCCACCATATAAAATCATTTAATATTTACAGTAACTACGGTATGTACAAAAATGTTTCCCCTGTGCTGAATGTTATTTTAAATTATGCTTTTAAACCAGATTGGTGAATAAAATACAGTACATTAATTTGCAAAGAAAACAAGACAAATTACACGTTGCCACTGTCATCGGTTCTGCACCATACCGCATCAATTAGGGTCCTGTCCACTGCCGGTACCCACCCACTTATGCCCAGTTTACAATACCATTTTGTTTGTGGTTCGAAAAGAACTGATCGAAGGTGATGATTTGGATGTAAGCAGGACGCAGCCGTTGATTGGACAGCAGAACTACGCCACTGGATGACTCGCCCAGCACATCCCAGAGCCGGCCCATAAAGAAATGCTGAGGTTGCTCAGCCCCATCTCCACCACAGCAGACAATCCATCACGCCCCATTATCGTGTGAGGGTACTTCAGATTTTTTTGTGAAATGTACAGATTTCTGAAGGTCACTACACAAGTAAACACTCAAAGGTGTTGACATGTATGCCAGAAATACTGCAAACTACATCTGAATCGCCACTTCCTCTCTGATCGTTGTAATGTGTGCATTTGTTTTTTCTAGTTTTCTAATTTATAGTTCAGTGCTGAAGCTCCAAAAACAGTGCCGTGGACCAGTGACGAGACCCAGACCTTCCTGTCTTTATTGGCAAAGACAATTCAGTGCGAGCTGGACGGCACTACGAGAAACTGCCCACTTTGCATTGACGATCCCGCATAAAGAGCAGGGAACAAGTCACAGTGGCAATTCCCCTGCACCAGAGAAGTACTGATAAAACCAGAACTGAGTGGAATGAAACCTATCAATGGCAAAATGACTAAACTGTGATCCATTTGGACAAACTGAATTCTTGAAATTAATCAAAATCATCAGAATATTTTGATTGATGTAAAAATGTGTACATATACAAGACCCACGGAGCATGTGGAGGGGCATTAAGTGCGTAACAGATTATAAAGGCAGGAGTGAACAATGTCCCAAAGACCTATCTCTGCCTGATGCCCTCAACAAGTTTTATGCACACTTTGAAGATCCAAACAGACCACCCAGCACCAGACTCACCACATCACAGATGAAGAGCATCTCAGCGCAACCGCAGCAGAAGTAAGGAGTACTTTCAGGAGGATCAACCCTTACAAAGCAACCAGACAACATCCCCGGGAAAGTGTTGAAAGAATGTGCCGATCAGCTCTGCAATGTACTGGCAGACATCTTTAACACCTTACTTGCCCTGGAGACAGTTCCCATCTGCCTGAAGACCGCCACCATCATCCCAGTCCCAAAGAGCTCTACAGTGACTGGTCTGAATGACTATCGGCCAGTGGCCCTCAACCCGATAGTCACTAAATGCTTCGAAAAACTGGTCATGACCCACATCAAAACCACCATCAACATCAATGAGGACCCTCATCAGTATGCATACCATGAGAACCGATCAACAGAGGATGCCATCTCCTCTGTGGTCCACACTGCTCTCACCCACCTGGAACAGAAGGACTCATACGTCTGTATGCTCTTTGTGGACTTCACATCTGCCTTCAACACCATGATCCCCCAAACCCTGATGGACAAACTATTCACACTAGGACTAAGCCCCTCCATTTGTAACTGGGTACTAGACTTTTTAACAAACAGACCACAGTTAGTGAGGATCCACAACTTCTCCTCCACCATAACCCTCAGCACTGGCTCTCCTCAAGGATGTGTGTTGAGCCCTCTCCTGTTCACTCTGCTCACATATGATTGTGCAGCTACCCATCCAGGCTGTCATATTGTAAAGTTTGCAGATGATACAGCGGTGGTGGGATGCATCACAAACAATGATGAGTCCAGCTACAGGCAGGAGGTGGAACACCTGGAGAGCTGGTGCAAAGAGAATAACCTTCACATCAATGTGAAGAAGACAAAGGAGATGATTGTGGACTTCAGAAGGAACAAACACACCCACACCCCACTGAACATAAGAGGATCTGCAGTGGAAGTGGTCTCCAGCTACAAGTACCTGGGTGTACACATGAACGATAACCTCAGCTGGAGCAATAACCCCACCAGCCTGATCAAGAAAGGTCATCAGAGACTACTTCCTCAGACGGCTGAGACGAGCTGTTCTGGGAAGCTCAGTCCTCACCTCCTTCTACAGGTGTGCAGTGGAGATCATCCTGTGCTCCAGCATCAACGTGTGGCATGGAGGCTGCAGAAAGAAAAGCTTTGCAGAGAGTGGTGAAGGCTGCACAGAAGTCTGTCGGAGTCAGCCTCCCCACCATCACAGACATCTACACCTCCAGATGCAGGAATAGGGCCACTTTCATCATGAAGGACCCCACTCACCCAGCACACACACTTATTGCCCTACTCCCCCCAGGAAGGAGGTTAAGGAGCATCAAATGTAGAACCACTATGAGGAACAGCTTCTACCCTGAGGCTGTTAGACTCATGAATATCTAACCAGAATCATGTTGTTGCTGATCTGTTTCATGTTGCTGCTGATCTGTTTCATATTGCTGCTGATCTGTTCATGTTGCTGATCTGTTCATGTTGCTGATCTGTTTCATGTTGCTGCTGATCTGTTTCATATTGCTGCTGATCTATTCATGTTGCTGATCTATTCATGTTGCTGATCTGTTCATGTTGCTGCTGACAAAAATCTGTTTTGTGCTGCTGTGTTCGTTCATGTTCATCTGCTCATGCAGACTCATGTTTGTGCTTATGTTTGGAGTAATGTTTTCTATGATATCGGGGCTTAGTGTATTTTTGGTTGATGTTTTTCTTAGTTCATATCTTAGATCTTATCAATGTTTTTCTTTTACATTTTATTGTTGGATGTAACTGGGACCCTGTGTACATAATCTCGTTTCATCACATGTACCACATGTGGTGCAAATGACAATAAAGAATCTCTGACTCTGACTGACTCTGATATTGCACTAATGTAGTAGTTCCCTAATTTTTTTAACATCAGGTCATTGTTAGGTTTCATTTATGCCAGTAAACTTGTTTTCTCACTTAACATTAGTGGTGTTAAGAGATGCAGTGTTATCAGTGATTAGTCTTGAACCTTGAGCTGTGAACATTCACAGATTTGCAGCAACTCAAAGCAGTTTGATTTAAATTTAATGCAAGTTAGGGGTGAGCAGAGGGTTGTGAAAGCATGAAAACTGAACATTGTGTAAAAGTGTTGCAGAGTCTGTGGCTGGTAGGTAGCTGAGCCAAAGGCTTATCTGCCGAGGTGAGCAACATTAGCAGGAGAACTGTGCTTCAGGCAAGCAGAAATGTGCATGCCGAACAGATAGCAGATGAAAGAGCAGATTTATTCCTGGAATATTATGAGATCAAGGCTGGAGGAAAACAAAGACCACCTAAAAAAAAACTGAGACCTCACAGTTTTAAGAAGAGTGGTCTTAGAGTGATAGTTAAATACGACTGGAGAGACGGTACATGCAGCACCTCAAATGATGCAGCACCTCAAATGATGAGTCATAGGGTCACAGGTGTGTATGCGTGTGTGTGTGTGTGTGTGGGGGGGGGGGTGCTACCGTATTTTTTGGCCCATAGGTCGCAGTTTTTGCATATTTTGCATGCTCTGTGACTTACACGTCAAAGTGACTTATTTATGGATTTCTCCCCATATGTATAAACCAGTTTTTGGCTGAGATATGACTGTTTCATTCATTCTGACTGAAAATAGTGAACACTACCATTTTCAGTTGCTAGATGGCATTCAAGTAGTATGGTATGCCATTGTGTCATGTAATGCAAGTGGCTATTAATTACACGATTGTCCAGCTCGCCTGGAGCAACCGTTAAATCAGTTTCAATTTGCTGCACCGCCCCTGCAAAATGCAGCTGATTTGACCATTGAAGTGCATTTATTAAGTAAAAGTTCAACTGAAACACATCTTTGCTATAAAGTCGAGCAAGCAAATATATTTTTTTAGTTGGTTATCTTGTTAAATTTTGAAGAAATGCACAGCAAGTCCGCCTGTGCATGCTCCCGCGGCTTCCATTTGGCAGCCAATCAAATTTTTTTTGGCAAAATACCAGCCCACATTTCCGGGTTGTTAGCGATGATGCGTAACAGATGTGACGTGTCGGTGACGCATAATATACGTGACTTATATGGTTAAGCGACATATTAATGGATTTTTCCACTTTATTAAACATATTTGGACTGATGTGACTTATAAGGCGGTGCAACGTGTACGGCGGAAAATACGGTAAATAGCGTGTGTTGCACAGAGGATTTTTAAATGATTAATAAACCCTTTAGATTTTTTATTTCAGCAAAAATATCTTAAAATTACAATAAATTTTAATGAGTCCTAAAGAAACCGATTTTAAAAACAACTTTTTCTAAGAATAGCCTACTCTTAAGATGTGCCTCTTGGTTTTCAAAAAACGGAGGAAAGCACACTGTAAGTACGTTGAAATTCACAAGAAAATCTAAACGCCAGTGCTGGGCAGCGCTAATCCAAAAATTAGTTCTGCTATTTCTAAAGCACTTATTGATTTATTTAGGTCCACAATTTCAAAAGCACTTATGTATTACCAATGCTAGCGGACGCTAATGCTAACACGCTAACCGCCATTTTGAAGAGGGCAACTGGCGAAATAATTTTTTTTAATCCAGCAGATTTGACCATTTGAACCGGTTAAGCTCAGAAAAACCTTGTGCTATAAAGTCAGATAAGAAATATATTTTTTCTCAGCAAAGAAATAATTGTTTTTACCGTGTTTTCATGGAAAGTCCTTATCTTCTGTGGCCGTCGCGGCCGCCATTTTGAAGAGGGCAGTGGCGAAATACTTTTAAAAATCCAGACGCGTCGCGTAGGCCGCTGAGAAACATCCATAAGTTCACCCTCCATGTTAAAAACTCTTCGTCTGACTCTTCGAAAACAAGCAATAAGGCTGCAGAGTAACACACTGGCTGCTAACTGAGAGCGCTCGCTCTAGTAAAGAGACTGAGGGGATGCTTTTTTGTCACGGACCACATCCGGCGCTGACAGGATATGGTCTGTTAGCAGTCGTCCGGGCCTGTAAATAAGTTTTTTCGTTTTACTGATAGATAATTAGTTATTAGCGGTACTGCATTTTAAATAAAAATAGCGCAAATCCGCGTATGAATTATAAAAGTTAGTTAATCCGCTGTAAAGCTAACAGATTATTTAGCTACGCTATAAGCGGATTAGCGCATTAGCGCTCCCTGGCGGTCGCAGGGCCCACCACTGCTAAACGCAGATGCAGTGTTTGACGCGTGTAGAAAATTACACGTCTGCTCTCATGACCACTGGCAGTGTCTGGCTGTCAAACAAGGCTCTATGCAGCGCCGTCCAGCGATGTTTCTGACCACTTCTATTTTTAGGCATTGGCACTCGTGTGTGCTTCCATCCCACTTGGACATCTTGGTTCCCACAGCTCACAGTTCTTCTTTTACGTTTTGATTGACAAGTCTTCTTTTGTTTAGTTGTAGCGACATCTCGTATCAAAAATTTAAAAATGAGTAAAATTTAATTGAGGTTGAGAGATTATTTAGTTTTTGTATATGACCGGGGGGAGTGGTGGCGGTTAGAGAAGGCGAGCCTGCATTTGCAACGTCGCCAGTTCAACTCCTGACAAATTCCTCACCCATATCTGCCTGCTCAGGTGGCTCGGTGATCCATGGTGATCCGTCAGGAAGGGTAACCAGCGTAAAATCAATTGTCAGATCCCAGTGCGAGTTGGCTCGCTGTGGTGAGCCCTGATGGAAGGACAGAAAGGAAGAAAAAATTGTAAGAGACCAAGACTATCATTATAAAGACAATAGCAAAAAATATATTTCCATTACATAAGAAAGAAAAACAATGGGCAATTACTATTTTAAAATTGTTGCAGCACATTTCAGTGTGTCCCTTCATATTTTCTTGGCTTTATTTGACACCTCCATGGATGATGCAGTGCTGTATTCCAGGTGTGTTTTAGGCTTGAGCACGTGATTTATTTAGTTATTTTCCAAATACGCCCAGTTCTGTCTTATCTTCTCCTGATTTAACATTCTACTGCACTTAAAATCTAACACCCTCAGGCAGAAAGTAGCTCACCTGAAAGGGCAAAACTCCCAAACTACAAAGTGTGCTCTGACCTTTATGTGGGGGAAACAGGAAAACAGTTTTTGATGGCACGTCACAGAAGAGCTAGCTTCTCAAGTCAAGACTCACCCGCAGCTCAAGAATAAGAAGCACCTCCTGCGTACAGCAATGGGGAATTTGACAGAAGACAGCTGGTTTGAGAAAATATTAAGTGTAGCCATCTCTGACAAACAGGAAAACCTAAACTAAACTGAGGGAGTGGACTGAAGTATGGCTGATGGACTAATTATTGATTTCAAGGTACATGGTTTTGAAAAGTCACTATGCTTTTTTAAAATTTGATCACATGAAGTGCAGAGCAGCGCTCCCCCTCTCCTCCCTGTTGCACCACCATTCAATCATGGATGGTGGCCCTTAGGAGAAATCCCCAAATCGTATTTATTTGAATTAAAAAAAAAGAAGTCCAGGTGTCTTTGGCTCAAGCACCCAAACACCCACACAACTAGAATGAAGGATGAAGAACGTCTACTTGCATCAGTCAGCCGGTTGTTTTCCTCTACCTGCCCTGGTCCTTTCTGAGTAAAGTAAGCCAAGCTGTACCTTACACCTTTAGTTTAAATTGACCTGATCTACCTTTCACTCCTCTGGTCCTGAACCAAAACCAATGTGACTTTCCATTTGTTAACAGAAAGGTCTAAAAAAGTTAAGTCGGATCCTCTGGACGGGTTCAAAAATAAAAATTTAAATGTAGAAATGTTTGTCTTTCATCTGAAAGACTTGTCTGAGGAGCTGTGTTCAGCTCAATCTTATAAATAGCACCTGCTCATAGTGGATCAACCAGTTTGTTGTCAACCAGACAATTGTTGCAGCACATTTCAGTGCACTCCTTATATTTTCTTGGCTTTATTTGGCACCTCCATGGATGATACAGTGTTCCAGGTGTGTTTTAGGCTTCCAGGTCATGGTAATCCTGAGCACTATTATTTATATACTGAACTATTAACAGAAAGGCTTTCATTTAAATCTTGCTCAGGTTTTTAATCAGCTCAGTTTCTAGTTTTGACTTTTTTTTTTTACAGTCACTTAAAATAATTTTATCTGCAAAAACATCGGATGTCTGTTTATTTATGCAAAACATAAATCTAACATCAAAGTTCATGCTCAATAATCCAGATTTTAAAAAATCCAACAAAGTCAAGTCAGGTCATCTGAAGGGTTTATTTTTGTTGGAACGTTTCATCTTTCATCCAAAATACTTAACCAGTCTGAGGAGCCACAACAAATTCAGTCTTATAAATAGTGCCTTCATATAGTGGGTCAACCAGTTCAATGGTGCTAAGATGTTTTCTGGAGTCCACCCTCTCCCTCTGACTTGTCTACAGCAGCCATGACCAAAGTGGTTCATCCATCCATCCATCCATCCATGTTCTTCCACTTATCCGGGGTCGGGTCGCGGGGGTAGCAGCCTAAGTAGGGAGGCCCAGACTTCCCTCTCCCCAGCCACTTGGAGCAGCTCCTCTGGGGGAATCCCAAGGCGTTCCCAGGCCAGCCGAGAAACATAGTCCCTCCAGCGTGTCCTGGGTCTTCCTCTGGGTCTCCTCCCGGTGGGACATGCCCGGAACACCTCACCAGGGAGGCGTCCAGGAGGCATCCTAACCAGATGCCCGAGCCACCTCAACTGGCTCCTCTCGATGTGGAGAAGCAGCGGCTCTACTCCGAGTCCCTCCCGGATGACTGAGCTTCTCACCCTATCTCTAAGGGAGAGTCCAGACACCCTGCGGAGAAAACTCATTTCAGCCGCTTGTATCCGAGATCTTGTTCTTTCGGTCACAACCCAAAGCTCATGACCATAGATGAGGGTGGGAACGTAGATCGATCGGTAAATTGAGAGCTTTGCCTTTTGACTCAGCTCTCTCTTCACCACGACAGACCGGTACAGCGCCCGCTTCACTGCAGATGCTGCACCTATCCGCCTATCGATCTCATGCTCCAGTTTTCCCTCATTCGTAAACAAGACCCCGAGATACTTAAAAATACTTAGCACTTTGAGATTTTTATTAATGAAAAGTGCATTATAAATGGAATTCATTATTATTATTATTATTATTATTATTATTAAACTCCTCCACTTGGGGCAGGACCTCCTCCCCGACCCGGAGAGGGCATGCTACCCTTTTCCGGCTCAAGACCATGGCCTCGGATTTGGAGGAACTGATCCTCATCCCGGCCGCATCACACTCGGCTGCAAACCGCTCCAGCGAAAGCTGTAGATCACGATCTGATGAAGCCAATAGGACCACATCATCTGCAAAAAACAGAGAAGCGATTCTAAGGCCACCAAAACGGATCCTCTCAACACCTTGGCTGCGCCTAGAAATTCTGTCCATAAAAGTTATGAACAGAATCGGTGACAAAGGGCAACCTTGGCGGAGTCCAACTCTCACTGGAAACGAGCCTGACTTACTGCCGGCAATGCGGACCAAGCTCTGACACCGGTCGTACAGGGACCTAACAGCCCATATCAATGGGCCTGGTACCCCATACTCCCGGAGTACCCCCCACAGAACCCCCCGAGGGACGCGGTCGAATGCCTTTTCCAAGTCCACAAAGCACATGTAAACTGGTTGGGCAAACTCCCACGCGCCCTCCAGGACCCTGCTGAGGGTGTAGAGCTGGTCCAGTGTTCCACGACCAGCACGAAAACCACACTGCTCCTCCTGAATCCGAGGTTCGACTATCCGACGGACCCTCCTCTCCAGAACCCCTGAATAGACCTTACCAGGGAGGCTTAAGAGTGTGATCCCCCTATAGTTGGAACACACCCTACGGTCCCCCTTTTTGAATAGGGGAACCACCACCCCAGTCTGCCAATCCAAGGGAACTGCCCCCGATGTCCACGCGATATTGCAGAGTTGCGTAAGCCAACACAACCCCACAACATCCAGAGCCCTAAGGAACTCAGGGCGAATCTCATCCACCCCTGGAGCCCTGCCACCGCGGAGCTTTTTAACCACCTCGGTGACCTCAGCACCAGAGATTGGAGAGCCCGACCCAAAGTCCCCAGGCTCCGCTTCCTCAGTGGAAGACGTGCCAGTAGGATTGAGGAGGTCTTCGAAGTATTCCGCCCACCGACTCACAACATCCCGAGTTGAGGTCAACAGCACGCCATCCCCACCATAAATGGTGTTGGTCGCGTACCGCTTTCCCCCCCTGAGACGCCGGATGGTGGACCAGAATCGCCTCGAAGCCGTACGGAAGTCATTCTCCATGGCCTCTCCGAACTCCTCCCACGCCCGAGTTTTTGCCTCAGCAACCACCCGAGCCGCATGCCGCTTGGACTGCCGGTACCTATCTGCTGCTTCCGGGGTCCCACAGGCCAAAAAGGCCCAATAGGACTCCTTCTTCAGCTTGACAGCATCCCTCACCGCCGGTGTCCACCACCGGGTTCGAGGGTTGCCACCACGACAGGCACCAACAACCTTGCGGCCACAACTCTGATAAGCTACCTCGACAATAGAGGCGCGGAACATGGCCCACTCGGACTCAATGTCCCCCGCCTCCCTCGGAACGTGTTCAAAGCTCTCCCGGAGGTGGGAGTTAAAGCTCCGTCTTACGGGAGACTCTGCCAGACGTTCCCAGCAGACCCTCACAATACGTTTGGGTCTGCCAGGTCTGACCGGCATCCTCCCCCACCATCGGAGCCAACTCACCACCAGGTAGTGGTCAGTTGACAGCTCCGCCCCTCTTTTCACCCGAGTGTCCAGGACATGCGACCACAGATCAGATGAGACGACAACATAGTCGATCATCGAACTGCGACCTAGGGTGTCCTGGTGCCAAGATGTACACCCTTATGCCTGAACATGGTGTTCGTTTTGGACAATCCATGACGAGCACAGAAGTCCAATAACAGAACACCACTCGGGTTCAGATCATGGGGGCCGTTCCTCCCAACCACACCCCTCCAGGTCTCACTGTCATTGCCCACGTGAGCGTTGAAGTCCCCCAGTAGAACAAGGGAGTCCCCAGGAGACGCACTCTCCAATACTTCCTCCAAGTGGACCAAAACAACCAAAGTGGTTCAAAACATCGTACTGTAATTCATGCTCAATAAACCAGGTAAAAAAAAAACAACAAAGTTAAATCAGGTCCTCTGGACCATCTTAGCACCATCAAACTGGTTGACACACTATGAGGGTGCTGTTTATAAGACTGAGTTTGTTGTGGCACCTCGGATTGATGAAGTCTTTTGGATGCAAGACGAAATGTTTCAACAAAAAGAAACCGTCCAGCTGACCTGACAACTTTGTTGGATAAATCTAACATGTTTTAAAGCTGACAGATGGACTTGTGCCTCTGTAGTTTCTGACTGGTGTTGCTTGAAGTTATGAAATGATGGAACCATGAAGTGTCATAATGAACAGCAACAAAGTGCTGCCATTACAAACCATTCATAGAAGAAAGAGCTTTGATATGAATTACTGATTAAATTCCTTTTTAATTATTAAGATTTTACCCTTTATGGTTAATTTATTATAAAATAAAGTCATATTCAGTTTAAACCATTAGATATGGACCTTTGTTGAAACCATGGAAATGTAGTTAAGTTAACTAATTTATAATAGAAATTGGCCCAAAGCCTTCACTACTCACAAGATTTGAGAGAAAATAAAATTAAAAGCTTGTATGATTTGAATTACGGTACCTAGAATGGGAAGGTTGATTACTCGCATAACAGCATATAAATCCTGAAACAATATCATGCTGCTTTACTTCTCTGTTATCTCCCAACCTGGTTTTATGAGTCCATGCCTTGGTGTTAATCTGGATGATCTAATCTTTAAGTGAGGTTGTTGGGGGCATTTTAACACATCAAATCTCCAGTAATTCCCCGATATTTGTTCTATAGCAGAGACCCATTGTGCTCCTAAATAAACTAACTTTTCTGAACAAAGACCTCACCACCTCAGAGACGAGCAGTAAATGTGTCCCGAAACCAATGATGAATTATATATGAATCCTCTGAAGACGTGATGAAGCAGTTTTTGTAAGTGTATAAGTGTGTAAATGTGTGTGTGTGGGTGGGGGAGGGGTGGCTGTCCAATCATATCCTCTGCTATTGTAACTGCAGAGGTTTTCCATGTCTGAGCTCACCCTAGGTCAACACATTATCTGAATGATTTAATATTTTCGCGGCCTCCCCTAACCTGTCCTGTCACTGTGCAGTGGAGCATGGAAACCAAGCTCTTTAAAATTGAACACTAAATACTTGTTAGTATTTATTTTATTAATGTTGTGAGATCTAAATTGACTAGACCATAAACACATGATTTGTATCATCTGTAAAATACTGTACAGCCAGTTTTATAATACCAGTTTCAAAACTTTATCTAACTAATCTATTTTTCGTTAACAGAAGAGGTCATTGTAAAAACAGAATGCCCTGCAGACTAACATAAAAACAATATATTCATTGGGGTGAAGACATTGGTTTCAGAATGCTGAACCATTTGCTGTTCACAATGGGATTTATTAGAGAGGCCAAAAATAACGGAAAACGTCATATATCTGGGATGTCAGGATTGTAGTGCAGTGAGGGGTGAGTACTCCTCTTAAATGGTTCAAATCTAATCTCTCTGACTACACTCAGTTCATACAACTTTAGTCTTTCTATTCTCAGTTTACCCACACCTCTACTGGTGTGCCCCAAGGTTTTGTCCTTGGGCCCCTCCGCTTAATCATCAATCTTCTTCCCCTAGGTCACATTTTCCATGAGTTTGGTGTCAGTCTTCCCTGTTCTGTAGAAGACAACCAACTCTACTTGTCTACCGTTCCAAATACTATCATCTCACCTTTCATCCTCACTGCTTGTGTAAGTGAGATCAATCACAGGTTTTCTTTACATTTTCTCCAATTAAACCTTGATAAAATGGAACTCATCATTGTCAGTATCAAAAACACTCTTTCAAGGTCTGAAGATTTTCTCCTCCTACTTAACTCATTGCTTCCCCGCTTCCCTCGGGTCAAGTCTAGGTGTCATCCTCGACAGCTCACTTTCCTTGACGTCCCACATCAATAATGTCACTCTGTCTGCCTATTTCTACCTACACAATATTAACAGTCTCTGTCGTTCAGAAAAGTGAGTCTATTGAGGTGGATAGAGTGAGAAAGGCCAAGGCCAAAGGCCACATTCAGGTCAAGGGCACATACCGCTCGAAGGAGTAGAATGCAGGCGTGTGTTATCTTAGACCACAATATGTGTGCCTAACACATGTGTCTAGATCTTCCAATTCTCATTGTGAATTATTGTGAGATCTCTACATCCAGAGCTGCAGGATTTGCAGATGTAAACAAATTTAGCATGACACAGTTGTTTATCTTGCAACTATTTTCTAAACCAGACAATGTTTGTGTTTTAACTGCATGCACCGTCACTGTTAAACAGCTCTTACAAGCGACCAGCTGAGTCCAGTAGTTGTTCGATCTCTGTCTACATCCTCCCAGTGAAAAGTGATGCTGCCTGTGCATTCAACAGCTTTACTCTCTGTAGCTGCTGTTTTGGGAGTGTAATGGGGAAATGTGTGAGTCACAGCAGAATGACGGTTACTTACACCAAGAAGCTTCTTTGCACAAAGTTGCACATTTCAACATGGAGATTGAGAAGTTGAGAGATTAGACGGACAGTAAACAACTGTCTCATGCAAAAGTAATGATGAAAAAATGCACAATAAAACATCTGCTCAAACTGGAAAAGTTTAGAGTTTAGGATGTTTTAGAAGTTAGAATGGGACCTATTCAAGCGCAGATGTCTGAGTTGGCTTTACTCCTCCACTTGTCTCTAAATGTTGACGGCAATGATTGATGCCTACTAGAGGTATGATCCTGATTACTCAAGCTACATAACACAATCCTATTGGAAATAATAATAACAATAATGAGAGAAACTATTCCAGTGAGTTTAAGTGATTTATTTGTGTCAATCTGGAAAAGTTGATACTTGAGGAGAAGGGGTTTTTTACAGACCAAATTCAGTAAATCTATCACAGACCCTGGAGAAATACCATACCATACCATACCATTTTATTTATAAAGCACTTTAAAGCTCAGAGAATAGCTCAGAGAAATGCCAGACTTTTTTTTCCCTCTTTTCTTATCTGTTCAATTTAACTTTGTATTGATTCAAAATAAACCGGCTATGGGAGAAGTACTTTTGTTTGCTGTTGAGGTGTCAAAAGGGTGCACACTCAGGTAGAGAATGCAATATCTTAGGATCTTTAATTGTTTAAACGCAGGAGAGTAAATAAAAGCCACATTTACTTCCTGAAAATCTGCTTGGATGTTGACATTTATACTGATTTATTGATACTGATTGATACTGATGCATGTTTATCACCTCAAGCTGATCTTCTTTGGTTTCTCCAGTTTTAAAATTGTACTATTTGCGGATAAGTTGAGATTCCAAGACTGCATGATGTTTGCACATACTGTAAATAATTTACTTGCTTGACCAGTGTTGCCAACTCCTCGGTAAGGAAAACAGCTACTGGCTGAACTAAAAGTCAGAAGAAGATGCTAAATGCCTACATTGCACGACTGTCCATGTGCCTTCTCTTAAAATACATTTCTTTTTTCTTCTTGGCTTTTAACTCAGCTTAAGATGTTGGTTTTCAATGTTTTATTTTCTTATTTTTTAGTGTTCTTTTGTTTTATTTTTGATTTGTTTATTATTTTCACAGTTTTAATTGATTTTATTGTTTTTAATGTTTGCTTGTGTACCGGTATGTTATCAGTGTACAGCACTTTGGACAACGGTGTTGTTGTTGTTTTTTTAAATGCTTTATGAATAAAGTTGTAGTGTATATTTGTAATGAATCCTATACAAAAGAGAAATAACATTGTTGGAGAGACAGAAATGGGGAATAGAAATACCCTAAATATGTTGAGGACTAGAAAGGTATTTAGCATTTTTTACTCTTTTATGTAGAATAGAATAGAATAGAAACAGCTATTATTGTCCCACGGATGGGAAATTCAAGTGTAACAGCAGCAACAGACAAAACGATTCACAAAAAAAGTCCTAAAAATTAAAAACATTATATAAAGAAGTAAGACAAACAATATCAATACTGTAATAATGTTCAGTATCATATTTTTTTTAACTAACCCCCATCACCACCTTTACAATAATCTGGCCTTTTAATTTGTATTTAATTGTAAAAATATCAATGCATCTTAAAAATCATTAGATATTTTTAGATTTATAATGTCATCACTACTTGCACAATAATCACAGTTGTAGCAGGTTGTGGCGGCTCTGGACACGTTTAATTTAGTAAATGAAATTGTAAAAATGGCTCATTTGATCATAAAGGTTGCAGACTCCTGTTCTAGAAGAACAGACAACAAACTGCTCAGATCCTACGTGCTTCTTCTAATCTGACAGACGAGCTGGTATTCTAAACACACACAAATACCTTGATGTGAGGCAGGTCAGCCCTCCGTTCATTTCCAGCAGCAGCTTGAACCGAACTGTGGCAGTAAACACTGGATCTTTGTCTCGGGCCAACCCTGTTTGATGGAAAGCTGGCTCCACATCAGTGTCTACTCAGCATTATTTACATTTAGTGTACACACATACAGACAGTACACACATACAGACAGTACACAAATACAGACAGGAAGGCATTGCAAAGACAGGGTGATGTTGCAAACTTTAAATTTTTGTTTCAACAAATTCTCACAAAAAGCTATTAAATATGTAAAGTAT
>JBBPBX010009165.1:0-26860 GCA_038048925.1 Garcialebias charrua | reverse complement strand
TATATATATATATATATATACATATATATATACATATATACATATATACATATATATATATACAGGGAGTCCTCGAGTTATGGCGCCCTCGACCTATGGCAACTCGGACTTACGAACTGACCTACGAACAGCAGTTGTACATTAAATACAGCACTGGTATGTGTTTTTTTTTGTTTGTTTTTAGATGAAAGTGTGCTAGCTAACTGTTTGTAAACAAAGTTCTGTGCATGCTTATGAACCAGTATGTACGTTTGTGTTGAAAAACAGGTGTTTGGCGCAGCGCTAGCATACATTTTCCGACTTACGAACAAAAATCCGGACTTACAAACGCACGTGCTATGGGTTCCGACTTACGTCAGAATCGGGTTACGAACGGTCCTTAGGTCTGGAACTCGTTCGTAAGTCGGGGACTCCCTGTATATATATACAGTATATGTGGGTGGGTGTGTGTGAAACAATGCAGCAAAGGGAGGGTAAAAGATATAAGAAAATAAGCAAAGCCTCATGACCAAGGGTAACAGAATTGTAAAACTGCAGACAGGCAGCTGAGTGATGATGAGAGAGTGATGAAGAAGAGGCAGAGCGAGTGATGAGGAGAACAAGAGAATAAAGGGGTTGTGACCGAAGGTATTCATCCCCAGGCATCTGTAAACTAGGTGACTCTGAGCTCTGTCACATCAGCTCACAGAGACGCTTTCTTTTATTGGCTCAGACATCAGGAATGCTCCCCATTCTCACATACACACACAAATCCCTTCTGTAGATCTGAGGACATCAGGCTCAGACTCCCCACAACGGGCCGCTGTCTGAGGTGACAGAGTTTTATCTTGTCTTCAAGTTATTACCGGTAAATGCAAAAATGAAAGGTCGTTGACTCAGCAGGCTGGATGCTGCATGCTGTCGAGCAGCTTTTAACCCCCCAGAGTGAGTTGTAACGGGACTGCAGTTAAAAACCACCGCAGTCTGGTCATATTGGGTCAAAACTAAAACCAAGGCTCGGTTCTCCAATGCAGGATACCATACCACTTTATTTAAAAAAACACTTAAAACGGCAACAAGGCCAACCAATGTTCTGTATAGCAAAAACAAAACAAGCAAAGGACAAAAAACACATAAATCCAAATAAGTAAAGATAAGAACTAAATAGCTAAAATTATAGAATGGAGACAAGTTAAAAGGTTGCTGCTCCAAAGCTTTGGAACAGTTTACCTGAGAATTTAAAGACCGCTCAGACTGTTGAGACTTTTAAATCTTTGCTCAAGACTCATCTGTTTTACATGAAGTCGAAGACGCAAATTCAACAATGGCAGGACTCACAGCTGCATCGAATCACTCATCAACTGTCCACCTGGATACAGCTGCATCGAATCACTCATCAACTGTCCACCTGGATATAAGGCACCCCTTTCCTCAGCTCTTCCTGTTTGCCCGTTGCCAGTCTAGTCGTGTTCTGCTCGTCTAGTTCTCGTCTCGTGTTTTCAATTTCGCCTTCGCCCTCGTTCGATTTCAACTTTCGACTTCGCCATGTCTGACGTCGATTCCTGCGCCTCCGGGGACTCCCCGGTCCTCATCCCGGCCACCGCTGGTCCTCCTTCCCCTGCTCCCACCCGTCGGAGCTCTCGGCGCGCCTCGCGCCCCGTTTCCTACTCTCCGTCTGCATACCTGCAGTCTAGGGGCATCTGCCCGGCGTCCGGTCTCACCTCTGCCCAGCTGGAGTCCCTCGCCGAGCTGGTTCCGTCCGGCGACTCTTCACCTCCTTCGCGGCAGCTGACGCCCGTGTCCGGGAAGCGTACCAGGAAGCGGTCTCCACCTCCCGCCAAACGCAGCAGGGGCCGTCCCCGTTCCTCCGGTGCCCCCGCTCCGGACCCGGTCCCCTCCACGAGCCGCTACGTTCCTCCTGCGCCGGCCGCCCGTGCCCCGGCCTCCTCTCCGCCGCTCTCCCCGCTCCCCGGCCGGCGTCCCGATCAGCCTCCGCGGGTCCATCTGTCCTCTGAGCTGCTCGCCTCGCTCGACGAGCTCGTCCGGTCAGTCTCGGCTCTGTCCGCTCAACGTCAGCCCTCTGCTCCAGCATCGTTGCCGGGTCAGTCAGCTCCCCTGCCTGGTCCCGTGGCGTTCACTCTCGCCGAGGCCCGCTCCGCTCCTCCACTGGGTAAGACGTATCGTTACTTGTCCACAGTCGTTCTGCTTTGCCTCGACGTGCCTCATTTTTGTCTTTTATGGTCAGTTCGCTGGCTTGCGCCGCTCCTAGCTCTGCTGCTAATGCTAGGTCAGCTCTTCTTCGTTGATTTTCGCCCGTTCTGCAGCGCCGTCTGGTGCGCAGGCGGTGGTACTGCGACTGCGTTGTGTTACTTGCCAGGCAGATGGCGCTGTTGTTCCACCATCGTTTCTTCATGTCTTGCTGGTTTGTTTTACACAAACCTTCGCCCTGTGTAGCTTTAGTGATGTTTCATCTGTTTACATTCTGTCGCTCTGGCGTTATTTGACCTGTTTTGAGTGGCTTTAGTGATGTTTAATCTGTTTACATTCTGTCGCTCTGGCGTTATTTGACCTGTTTGAGTGACTTTGGTACGTTTAATCTGTTTAAATTCTGTCGCACTGGCATTGTTTTACCTGTTTGGATCGTGTCACGTTGGTTATGCTTGCACTGTGGATGTTCTGTGCGGTTGGTGATCGAGGTGGCTGTACTCGTGAGCTGCTTGGTGCTGTCCTGACTTTAATCGTTTTTCTTCATGCTCTCCCTCTTTAGGCCAGCCGTACATGCCGGCACATGCTTCGATTTCCCCGAGGCTCCGTGCTAAGATCCTGCAGGGGCAGCACGTTAATCTGGTTTCCCTGCTGCTCCCCTCCCCCCCTGTCGATCATCAGGTGGCCTCCTCCTCAGAGTTCACTGCGGTCTTCCGCTCCGCCGATCCCCGCCTGTCCAGGGACCTGTCCGTCGGCGAGTTTGTGGCGGCCTTTGGGGTTTTCCGGGATGTTCTTTGCTCGGTCTACCCCGAGCGTAGGGTCGAGCTGGACGCCTACCTCGCCTTGGTGGTAGATCTCAGCCTCTCGTACGGCAGGTCCCTGTTCTACCGTTACCATAACGCCTTTTCCACCAAGGCTGCTGCCATCCTGTCCCGATCAGGGATGCGTCTTGACTGGTCGGTCCTGGACACTGACCTCCTTGTCATGCTGACCCACGCAGCCCCATGCCACTCCTGCTCTGCCGTCGGCCATCGCAGTTCCCTCTGCCCCTCGGTCCCGTTTGGCCTGCCTCCTCTGCCCTCCCTGCCGGCGCCCCGTTCTGTTGGGGATCCTGTTGGCGGCCTGCATGCGGACCACCGCGGTCGGGGGGTGGAGGCTTTCGACGACATGCCGATTTGTAACCATTTTAACCGTTCTGTCTGCTCGTACCCCAATTGTGCCTTTCTCCACGTGTGCAGCTTCTGCAGGGGCGCACACCCACGTTCAGTCTGCCCTCGTCGGTGGGCCCCCAAGGCCCTTCACGGGTCCGAACGCTGATCTTCCTTCTCCCGTTCGCCCCGTTTCTTTCTTAGTTAGCCTCCCGTTGACCCTGTTTTACTTTGATAGTTGGCTTCCCGTTCACCCCGTTTTGCTTCCTTGTTTGGCCTCCCGTTAGTCCCGTTTATTCGATCCCTCCTGGTTGGCATTGTCTTTCGTGCAAACTCTGTCATCTGGGTCCGTTCCCGAGTCTGTTGCCTTCCCATGCCATCGAGCTCCTTCCTGACTGTTTTCTATTCTTGCCTCTGCGTTCCCCCCGAGGGGCGTAGCTAAGCTCCCTCCGCAGCCGTTCAAGGTGCTCCCGAGGCTTCCTTCCGTTGGCCTGATCACTGGTCTTGGCGGCCTGCTCCTCCTGCGTCCACCCGGACATCTCATCCCTGCTTGCTGCTCGACGCTTGCTCAGTTTCTGGGTAAGCTCTCGCATTGTTCACTAGTGGAGGGGTCCTTCAGTCGTGGACGACGCCTCCCTCTTCCTTTCTGGCAGCTCGAGTGGGCTTTGCTTTTCTCTGGTGGCCCATGCGGGTTCGCTCTGGCAGCCCATGCGGGCTCTCTCTGGCAGCTCGAGCGGGCACGCTCCCTTCTCTCATTCCTCTGGCAACCCTTCTCACGGGCTTCCTTTTCACCTTTCGGCCAGTCCCTCGCCGGCTCGCCCCTGGCTATGTTTGGGGGGAGGGAGGAGTATATCCATAATCTATCTCCCCATGCCGGACATTCAAGCTCTCAGCAGTCCGGCATGCATGCAACTTGAGCCGAATCACTTCCCCCTTTTGTCTTCTTTCCATGGAAAGGGGCTGGAGCCCATGCACGCTCGTTCTTGGTTGCCCCAACGGGGCTTGTTCCCGGGAATGCGGCTGTTGCCCAGTCCGAGAAATGAGGCTGTCATTGCCCAGTCCAAGAAAAGAGGCTGTCGTTGCCCAGTCCGAGAAAAGAGGCTGTCGTTGCCCAGTCCAAGTAAAGAGGCTGTCATTGCCCAGTCCAAGTAAAGAGGCTGTCGTTGCCCAGTCCAAGTAAAGAGGCTGTCGTTGCCCAGTCCAAGTAAAGAGGCTGTCGTTGCCCAGTCCAAGTAAAGAGGCTGTCGTTGCCCAGTCCAAGTAAAGAGGCTGTCGTTGCCCAGTCCGTGAAAAGAGGCTGTCGTTGCCCGGTCCAAGAAAAGAGGCTGTCGTTGCCCGGTCCAAGAAAAGGGGCTATCGTTGCCCAGTCCGTGAACAAGGCTGCTGCCCAGCCCATGAAAAGACGGTGTTGCCCACGCATACTCGGGCAGCCAGACCCTCGCCAGCTCGGCCCCGGCAATTTATTTTTGGGGGGTAGATATCCATAATCTATCTCCCTATGCCGGACATTCAAGCTCTCAGCAGTCCGGCATGCAAAGCAATGCCCTCCGCCGGGGCCCGAGCGCCAAAGAAACCTTAATCAATAAAACATTTTAATTGTATTCTCTCTCTCGTTTTGTGAGTCTCTTCAGGTTGAAATGAAGTCGAAGACGCAAATTCAACAATGGCAGGACTCACAGCTGCATCGAATCACTCATCAACTGTCCACCTGGATACAGCTGCATCGAATCACTCATCAACTGTCCACCTGGATATAAGGCACCCCTTTCCTCAGCTCTTCCTGTTTGCCCGTTGCCAGTCTAGTCGCCTCCCTCCGCCTCCCCGTCTCCTCCTGGGGTTTCTGGTTCCTCTGTCCTCCCCTGTTCTTCGTCCCGCCTCCGCCGCCTGGGGTTGTCCTGCTCGCCTTCGTCTTGGTCCTGCTGCTGTGTGCGTTCCTGCTTCCTGTTCCCTGCGACCCAGCCGGTCATGGCAGATGGCCGCCTGTCCTGAGCCTGGTTCTGCTGGAGGTTTCTTCCCCTCGGGGGAGTTTTTCCTTCCCGCTGTCGCTTCGTGCTTGCTCAGGACGGGGTTTCTGCGCTGGTGTTCGTCTCCGGGTTGGCCGGAGCCGTCGGCCGCTGGCTGGCTGTCATTCACGTACCGGTGGGATGGATTGGACGTCTGCGTTCCCTTCTGAACCACCGGGTTCGGGTCCCGGGGGGGGGTAGATATCCATAATCTATCTCCCTATGCCGGACATTCAAGCTCTCAGCAGTCCGGCATGCAAAGCAATGCCCTCCGCCGGGGCCCGAGCGCCAAAGAAACCTTAATCAATAAAACATTTTAATTGTATTCTCTCTCTCGTTTTGTGAGTCTCTTCAGGTTGAAATGCAGGAGTATTAGAACCGTCTAATTCACAGTGGAATACTCCCATTTTGCCAGCCGAGAAAGCAGGTACAGGGAAGTACAGAATGGTGCATGACCTTAGGTCAATTAATGCAATCCTTAAGACCCATACCTGCCCTGTTCCAAATCCATACGTGGCGTTAACAAACTTGAATCCAAAACAAAAATGGTTCACTTGTATTGACTTAGCCAACGCCTTCTTTTGTCTCCCTTTGTCAAATGATGTACGAGACATTTTCTCTTTCACTTTTAATGGCCAACAGTACCGATACACGCGTCTTCCTCAGGGGCTTGCATTGTCCCCTGGAATATTCAATCAGGTACTAAAAGACCTGTTGGTTAAACTTCCTCTTCCTGAAGGCACCACTTTGCTTCAATATGTGGATGATTTATTGATAGCATCAGAATCACCTGAAGACTGTCTCAAAGCCACCCATGACATTCTTCTTCTTCTTCATGATGCGGGTTTCAAAGTGAGCAAAACAAAACTTCAAGCCGTCCGCACCCAGGTATCCTTCTTGGGACGGTTAGTCTCAGCTCGAGGAACAACGCTTTCTCCTGAGCACAGAGTTTCCATTTTGAATCACCCAAAGCCTAGCACGGTACAGGAAATGTTGTCTTTTCTGGGGTTGACAGGGTATAGCAGACATTATATACCTGATTACAGTGAACTCACTACTTCTCTTCGAAACATGGTTAAGGAACAGGGGATGAGAAAATTAAAGTCCAAGCTCGTTTGGAGCCTTGAAGCTGAACAGTCTTTCATAACTCTCAAACAACTTTTGACTCGGGCTACTGATTTAGCCCTACCTGATTACACCTCACCTTTTTACCTTGATGTTTCTGAAGCAAAAAACACCATTAATGGCATTTTGTTTCAGAAAAAGGGGGGAATAGACAGATACTGATGTACACCAGCATTCTTCTGGATAGTACTGAAAAACGTCATCCACCATGTACACAAATGGCAGCAGCATTGAGTAAAATTGTCGCTAAAACAGCACATATAGTGATGGGCCATCCACTGCACATTTTAACATCACATAATGTCGTGGCCTATGTGAACTCTGAACTCTTCACAATGACTTCATTGAAACAAAGACGCATGAGTAACATTTTGGCAGCACCAAATTTGTCATTTTCACATGAAGGTGTAAACATGGCTGATGGAATGAATACAACACACACGCACGATTGTGTTCAAAAGGTCTATATGGAAGAAAAAATCAGGTCCGACCTAGAAACAGAACATATACCACATTCAGAAATACTCTACACGGACGGGTGCTGCTTTAGAATGGAGGATGGGTCTTTGAAGTCAGGGTTCGCAGTGGTTAGACAAAATGAAGATGCATTCGAGGTGGTAGAATCTGGACAGTTGATGGGAAAACAGTCAGCTCAAAAAGCCGAGATTCAAGCGGTAGTTGCGGCACTAAAATTAGGCACAGGAAAAGAAATCACAGTATACACAGACTCAGCATACGCTTATGGAGTTGTTCATGTACAATTACCCCAATGGAAAAGAGCAGGGTTTTTGACAGCAGGAAATAAACCCATAAAGCATGAAGAACTCATAAAAGAGTTAGCTGATAGTCTGATGCTTCCAAGGAAAGTGGCAGTAGTGAAATGTAAAGGTCATGATGTAACACAGTCAGATACTGCTGAAGGTAATAGGCAGGCAGACAGAGCAGCTAAAGTGGCAGCTGGCTATTTAGCAAGAGTTCAGATGGTGACAGTGGAAGAGGAGTGTCAGTTTAAAAATCATTGGAGTAAAGTAGAAATCTCAAAAGCACAGAATGAGGCGTCTCCTGAAGAGAAATCTGTTTGGAAAGACAAGGGAGGAAAAAAGGATGAACAAAGCGGGTTGTGGACAGGACCCAATGAAAAGTGGATCCTGCCCATGACTCTGAAACCATTAGTTTTTCAGGAAGCACACAGTCTGGCTCATGTGGGCGGCGGACAGATGGCCAGGAATCTTCAGCAATGGTGGCATCCACACATGAAAGACATGATAACTGAACACATAGGAACCTGTAAAGTTTGTTTACAATACAACATCCGACCTACTGTAAAACCAGAACAAGGGATATTTCCCTTCCTGTTCAGACCAGGACAGGAAGTGATCATAGATTACACAGACATGATTGAAACCATTAAGGGGTACAGATATGTGTTGATGTGTGTCGACGCCCTCACAGGATGGCCTGAAGCCATACCTGCAAGAAAAGAAGACAGTAAAACAGTCATAAAGTTCCTGATAAACCATTACATTCCTAGACATGGGTTTCCCGAAAAAATCAGATCTGATAATGGTACACATTTTAAAAACGCAGACCTGCAGGCTGTGGAAAAAATGTTAGGATTAAAGCACGCCTTCGGGACCGTGTACCACCCCCAGTCCCAAGGCAAGATCGAAAGGATGAATCAGAACATAAAACAAAAATTGAGCAAAATCTGTGCACAGACCAAATTAAACTGGGTTGACGCTTTGCCAATTGCATTAATGATTGTAAGAACTTCTGTTAATAATGGCACTGGTTTCTCTCCCTATGAGTTGGGTCATTCTCTGAATTCGGTGCACTTTGTGTCTCCCAGGTTTACCTCAAAGATTTTAATATAAAGTAAACCACAACATTTATTTAAAAACAAGAAATGGAAATATCCATGTGTCTTTGCAATATTACACACAAATAATTAAAAAAAATTGATTTAACAAAAAAAAATGGATTGCTGAGGCACAGAGGTCAGCCAAATGAGCATGTCCCCACTGAGCAACATCATGTTTTCACTGAATATAAAACAAATAAAAATAGCCACTAACTGCAAGTTATTTCTGTTAATATAAAAAATTGCCAGTATCCTTTAGCCTAAAAAAAGAAATATGAGAAAAATGTATGCCTTATTTATAAAACTGTACTTTTTAATCATGTCCCCCAGTTTTGTTCCACCCCGTAACAGCATACCAATTCCCCCCTTTTAAAAAATAATGGTTCAGTCCAACTTCCTCAGGACCCAGAAGGTGACATCACTTAAGTCTTTTCCCGCTCACACTGTAAAGACTGGTAAGTGTTAGCATAATTTCTTACCTATATTTCATTGTTTTTATCCACAGACTAACATCGTCAAGCTCAACCTTTCCACACTGTTACATGCATAAATGATATTTAAAATTTTTTGGGAAAAAGTAAAGAGCTGTCTTGGAAAAATATATTAATTTCTTGTTTTCCTCATGCTATATGCTACCTCATAGCCTAGCTAATATGGACTTATGGCTACTTTTAGCCAAAATCTTCAACCCCATAACATTCAACCCCATAACAAAAACCACTGTTACGGGGTTGAATCATTGTTACAGGGTTGAAGGTTGGACTACTCTTAAGTCAGGGAGCCACTTTTCTCTAAATATTATTTCAATATTATTATTTTCTGACCAGATGACTAAATCAAATGCAGAGAGACAAAGAGAGTTCAGGGCAAGAAGAAATGCAGATTCACATAGAAGGGAAGAATACCTCAGAAAAGAGTGTGAGCGATGGAAAAGAGATAAAGAAGCAGGGAAAAATAAATCATTCAATGACCTGAGTAAGAAAGCTCAAAGACAAAAGCGCAAGGAGTGGCAGAAGGCTAAAGAAAGACAGAAAAAGAAAGCTGAGATGGGAAGCTAGGGCCTACCACTCTTGAAAGTGAGATTGAAGATACAGTGCAAGCCAGACCAGGGTCCTCACGGTGAGGGAAATGTGGTTAGAAATAATGCTTGGTTTTAATTAAAAACAGACACAAAATATATATATACCACGGGCGGCCGTGGTGTAGTGGTAATGGCAGTCGTCTCCCGATCGGAAAGTTGGCGGTTCGACTCCCGGGACCCGCACCATGTGTCGTTGTGTCCTTGGGCAAGACACTTAACCCTGAGTTGCTCCCGGTAGGACTGGAAAGCACCTTGCATGGTAGTCTGCCGCCACCGGTTTATGAATGTGTGTAGCATTCAATATATGTGTAGCACTTTGAGATTTTCAGTAATGAAAAGTGCGTTATAAATTGAATTAATTATTATTATTAAAAATGAATTAATTATAGTGGTCAAATTTGCACCCTTGTGTCCTTGTTGCTATGTCATTACTAATGTAACTACTACTTTACTATCAGTAAAACTAATAATTCCTTTCCATATTTTCATCTTAGTCGTTCAGAAGACAAGAAAGCATCCAGAAAGGCAAGAGAGAAACTGCGCAAAAAAATAGAGGTACTAAAAGAGAAACTCAAACTTCAGAAGAATCAGACAGAAAAATACAAGAAAATATTCTAGCGAGCAACCAAGAATAAAGACTCTCCCAGGTCCAAAGTCCATCAGTTACTGAAATGTTGCATTGTGAACAGAAAGGTGAGGAAAACTTTGCTGTACCATGAAACCCTAATTTGTGACATTAGGAGTAAATACAAGAATACCAGAAATGAAAAGAGGAAAAAGACTATTGCTGAGGTTGATGTTCTGAATTCCATCAGGTAGTTTCTCTTGCTCGTGGGGTGATAACATCACGAGATGTTAGTTGGATGGAAAGCACAGTATGGAAAGCTTGAATGTGAATGCTGGAACAGAAAGCATTTCAGCTTTCTCAGGAAAGTCCCAGGTACTGCGTCACAAGGGCAGAAACAAATCAATTGGGATGACCCGAAAGTAATAGGGGAGTGGTGTGTGCTCACTTACGACAAAGCACTGTATCCAGGAATTATCCTTTCCATAGACGAAACCAGTGTTCAAGTCAAATGCATGCACCATGCAGGGATAACCAAAAACACATTATTTTGGCCTCTACAAGAGGATGTACTGTGGTATCCATTCGATGATGTTCTTGAGCTTATCCCACCTCCTCAACCCATCGCAGGACGTGATTCACATCACATGCAAATTCAGAAAGAGATCTGGGATCTCTCCCGGAAAAGGGTAGCATGCCCTCTCAGGGTCGGGGATGAGGTCCTGCCCCAAGTGAAGGAGTTTAAGTATCTCTGTGTCTTGTTCACGAATGAGGGAAAACTGGAGTGTGAGATCGATAGATGGATAGGTGCAGCATCCGCAGTGAAGCGGGCATTGTACCGGTCTGTCGTGGTGAAGAGAGAGCTGAGTCGAAAGGCAAAGCTCTCAATTTACCGATCGATCTACGTTCCCACCCTCATCTATGGTCATGAGCTTTGGGTTGTGACCGAAAGAACGAGATCTCGGATACAAGCGGCTGAAATGAGTTTTCTCCGCAGGGTGTCTGGACTCTCCCTTAGAGATAGGGTGAGAAGCTCAGTCATCCGGGAGGGACTCGGAGTAGAGCCGCTGCTTCTCCACATCGAGAGGAGCCAGTTGAGGTGGCTCGGGCATCTGGTTAGGATGCCTCCTGGACGCCTCCCTGGTGAGGTGTTCCGGGCATGTCCCACCGGGAGGAGACCCAGAGGAAGACCCAGGACACGCTGGAGGGACTATGTTTCTCGGCTGGCCTGGGAACGCCTTGGGATTCCCCCAGAGGAGCTGCTCCATGTGGCTGGGGAGAGGGAAGTCTGGGCCTCCCTACTTAGGCTGCTACCCCCGCGACCCGACCCTGGATAAGCGGAAGACAATGGATGGATGGATGGATGGATGGATGGATGGATGGATGGATGGATGGATGGATGGATCTGGGATCGACTGTCTGACTAAAGGATGAAATAATCATAAATAGGAACAGCATAAGAAAAGAAACTATCCACATTCACTTTCATTCATCACACTTATAGTTCAGAGTTTAGTTCATGCTCATTTCCGATGTTTAAGAGCTGACGACAATGTACTTTTTTCTCAAGACATCTGTTCAGTCTAAATGTGATGTTATTTTTAAACAATGTTAAATATTACATATCTAGTGTTCTGTTTCTTTCCTCTACCGTATTTTTCGGAGTATAGGTCGCACTGGAGTATAGGTCGCATTGTCCAATTATGCTGGTGGAGATTCTCAGTCGTCCAGGACATGATAAATCAAAAAGGCGTTCAATTCAAGATCAACTGGACTTTATTTGTAACAGAAGACGTTTCGCTTCTCATCCGAAAAGCTTCCGAAAAATTTGAATTGATAAAGCTTTTCGGATGAGAAGCGAAACGTCTTCTGTTACAAATAAAGTCCAGTTGATCTTGAATTGAACGCCTTTTTGAATTGTCCAATTATTACCAATAGATTGGAAAAATCTCTAAATAGGTTGCACCGGAGTATACGTTTAGCTCTGCTGCAAATGTCTGCCACAGGAGCGCACAGCAAGGCTTTTAAGAAGATTAACACTTAATAACAATTATTTGTTTGATAAAAATTATAGCAAATATGTGTCTGAGCTGAACTTTTCCTTAATAAATGATTGTAATTGTGAAATGAGCTGGATTTAAAATTTTGTTTCGCCGAAAGTGATAAAAAGCCATATATAGGTCGCACCTGAGTATAGGTGGCAGGCCATGAAAAAATGATAAAAAGGTGCGACCTATACTCCAAAAAATACGGTATGTGTGAGTGGTAAAAGTGTGTGAACCTCTAGGATTATCAGTTAATTTGAAGGTGAAATTAGAGTCAGGTGTTTTAATCAATGGTATGATGGTGCGAGTGGACACCCTGTTTGATTTAAAGAACAGGATATATCAAAGTCTGCTCCTCACAACATGTTTGTGGAAGTGGATCATGTCAGGAACAAAGGAGATTTCTGAGGAGTTCAGAAAAAGAGTTGTTGATGCTCATCAGGCTGGAAAAGGTCACAAAACATCTGTAAAGAGTTTGGACTCCACTAATCCACAGTCAGACAGATTGTGTTAATAATAATGTGTATTTGTTTTCATTATTCTATGTTCCCACACAATGGCAAAATTGGCTCTCTGCATCTAACTAATCCACCACCAGGTGGAGCAGTGGGCAGCTGTTGAAAGCTGCACTGTTCAGAGACACCACGAGTTGTGCAATGACTGGGGATTGAACCTGGGACTTTCTTTCAGGTCCCGAGTCGGCTGCCAAGCCAGAAGACTGTTGGAAGAATGTTTTGTGGATGAATGAGACAATAATAAAACTTTTAAAGTGTTAAGTTTGGAGAAACTAAACTCTTTATTCCTGCATAAGAACCCTATCACATCTGTGAAACATGGTAGTTGTAGTATCATGGTTTTGGGCCTGTTTTGCTGCATCTGGGCCAGGACGACTTGCCATCATTTATGGAACAATGAATTCTGAATGATATCAGGGAATTCTAAAGGAAAATGTCAGAACATCTGTCCGTGAACCTCAAGAGAAGGTGAGTCATGCAGCGAGACAATGACTCTAAACACACAAGTGGTTCTACCAAAGAATGGTCCAAGAAGAATAAAGTTCTTGTTTTGGGATGACCAAGTCAAAGTCCTGACCTTAATCCAATCCAGATGTTGTGAAAGGACCTGAAGCAGCATATGAGGAAACCACCAACATCCCAGAGTTGAAATCAAAAAGGCGTTCACTACAGAAACAACTGGACTTTGTTTGTAAAGCTCCCCGGATGGGAAGCGAAACGTTTTCTGTTACAAATAAAATCCAGTTGTTTCTGTATTGAACGCCTTTTTGATTTTATCATGTCCTGGACGACTGAGAATCTGCACCAGCATATCCCAGAGTTGAAGCTGTTCTGTAGACAGGAATGGCTTAAAGTTCCTCCAAGCTGGTGAACAGGACTGATCAACAGTTACTGGAAACATTATTGCTGCACAGCGGGTGTCACACCAGGTACTGAAAGTAAAGGTTCACATACTTTTCCCACTCGCAATTATGAAATATTGGCTAATTTTCCTCAATAAATAAACGAACAAGTATAACATTTTTGTCTCATTTGTTTAACTGGATTATCTTTACTTTTAGGACTTGTGTGAAAATCTGATATTGGTCATTAATGCAGAAATATAGAAAATTATAAAGGGTTCACAAACTTTCAAGCATCTCTGTACAGTACTTGTCATGATGGTGTAGAGGCAGGGCTGCCGACTTGGGACCCGAAGGACACAGGTTCAAACCCCGGCCCCGGCCACCCCCCACCTTGGGGTGTCTATGAGTGCACACCTATTTCTCCAGCTCCCTGGGCACTTTCTATGGCTGCTCACTGCACCACCTGGTGGTGGTTGGGTTAAATGCAGAGACGAATTTCGTCTTGTATGGGAAACATACACAGATGACAAAAATGTGACATTTATTTATTTATTCTCTTCATTGTGTTGCAGTGGTCAAGATGGCTATGTGAACCTGCAGACAGGTGGTGTTGATCACTCTGGCTCTGTCTCTCCTCAAGTTTTGCTTCCAAGTACTTCGGTTAAAGAGTTTCACACTTTAGTGCAGGATTTTTTTTAATTATTATTTAGCATGTGCACTGCATGCATGGACAAGTGGTTCAGTAAGTCCCAGGTTTTGGCAAATGGCTTTTTAAAAGGCCGCGGAGACGTTTGATTTTCTGTTTTGTAAGCTTTAAGAATCATTAAATCGGCTGACTCACCTCCTTCACTTTTGTTGGTTAACTTTTCATGGAAACAAGTAGGTACCGTAATCAAGGCTGAACTAGAGCTAGCTATCAAAAGCTGAATCATGATATGAAAATGCTTACATGCTAAGCAAAGACAAAAAATATGTGCTAGCTAGGGGGGTTTTGTAGATATGTTATCAATGAGCCAACAGGAGTCTGTCGATATTCATTGCTGTAACTTTTGTTTTTCAGTTTTATCTTTTACTGGATTGAATCATTTGGACCTTAGCTGTTGTAACAAGCCGTTTGTTTTTACAGCTGATAAAAAAGGATAAAACTTTAACTGGAACATGACTTGTGCTTTTTGTTCAGTTATTGTTTTAGACTGAGATTGTTGAATCTTAAAGTAGCTGATATACATTTACAGTACGGTGTACATTTACACAATCAGTTGGGTTGTGGTGGCCACTAAATACATCTTATATCACCATGTACCGTATAAAATACTTTCTAATGATGTTATTTGTGTCATTATGTTGTTTTGTTGTTGTGGTTTCTTGGTTTTGTCTTTTTTTCTTTTCGCAGGTCTAGAGAGGCAGACTTCAATGATGTTGATTTGTATTCTCTTTATACCTCTCTCCCTCCTCTACTCCTATCACATTCTTTCTCTTTTACCCCTTCGCTCACTTTTCTAGCTTTATTTTCTTCTTTGTCTTTTCATCCCCGTGTCCATTGCATCTTAAACAAACCCAAAGCAAATTCTAATAAAGTTTTACTTACTGTGTATGTCAAGTGGAGCATTAAAGCGTCTGTGACATGATTTTGTAACTATGCATAAAACTGCCCAAAATAAATATCTTGTATCATTCAGCTATGTTCGTTTTTGCAAACAAATTTATAAATATATTTAATTTTGATTTAAAAGTGATTTTAAACTTTGCGCCGTGTTTATTCACGGGAAATCCGATTGCACGCGAATGCAACATCTGTGACGTAGTATCGGGCAGAGGGCTCTGGTATGCTTTTACATGTTAATGGCAGACAATTAAAAACCAGACGAATTTAGCAATCTAAGTGAATATTTGAGATATTTGTCTTCAGTTTGGGAAGCAGAAAGTTAGATGAACAAGAAACAGCAGGTTCTAATTTAGGTCTGCACCCGTATTTATTTGAGTTTTACCTTTTCAGGAAGCGAGGGGGCTCCGAAGTGGGGGCAGCTTTAATTATTCCATTCTTGACAAAGTATTTTTTCTTTTGGGAAAGAGAAAAGGCTCACTTGTTCACTGATGATATTAGAACACCCAAATGTGACACAACGTAACGGCATTTTTCAAGTAAAAAACAAAAAGGGCGATCTGCAAGCGATCTCCAGACAGACGCAGACTGCCTCTGCCCGATACTACGTCACAGATGTTGCATTCGCGTGTAATCGGATTTCCTATGAATAAACACGGTGCAAAGTTTAAAATCACTTTTAAATCAAAATTAAATATATTTATAAGTTTGTTTGCAAAAACAAACATAGCTGAATGATACAAGATATTTATGTTGGGCAATTTTATGCATAGTTACAAAATCATGTCACAGACGCTTTAAGGCTAGCCATAATGCTCTGCTTATGAAAGTAAATCTGTTGGGTATCCCCTTGACACTCAGACAATAATTCTGAGTGCCACAATGCCGAACAGGACAAAGGGGGAAGAAGAAAAAAAAGTGGCTGATATAAATGTTCTCACAAGACGCTGGGGGGTTTGCATCATGTGATCTATGTCAGATTCAATGTTCATCCTCTTTAAGGGTCACTTTAAAAGAGTATGTAATTACAGGTAGTCCTCGGGTTACGACGGTCTCGAGTTACGACGTTTCGTGGTTACGACGCATCTCCCATTTACTGTGTGAACAGCCTTTTTTCGAGTTACGCAGTGGCCGCTGCGGTGGAAGAATACAGTATTGTACTGTATGCGGTGCGGCGGCAGAGGGATACAGAGGTGGATGGATACAGAGGCGGAGGGATACAGAGGCGGAGGGATACAGAGGCGGAGGGATACAGAGGTGGAGGAATACAGAGGCAGAGGAATACAGAGGCGGAGGAATACGTTTCGTACTGTAAACGCTCTGGACCAAGGTGGACCGGCAGAACCGGCGGCGCAGCAGTGGAAAAGTACAGGCGGAGGCCTTACTGTAAACGCTCTGGACCGAGGTGGACGGCGGTTTTACGTCGTAAACGGAATACAGAATACGGCAGATGGACGGAGGAATACAGCGTCACCAGCATCCCAGTAGGCCATTAACTCTTTTTTTCCCTTCATTATGGCTCCCAAACGTATGTGTTTTTTGATAATTATGTAGGGTAATGTGTTAGGTTAGGCTAAGTGCTTGGTAATACAGTACTGTACATGTATATGGTGCAGTATGTACGTATATTTCAACTTACATCGAAAATCGGTTTACGACACTGCGTAGGAACGGATCTAAGTCGTAAGTCGAGGACTACCTGTATATAAAACTAAAGTGGTTCAAGGCAGACGATTTTAACTTGTTTGGCAAACATGTCGTATGTTTTTACAAAGAGACGTCAAAGGTCACTGATGAAATAAACCTCTAGTTGTTTAATGATGTTTTTTTGTTGTTGTTTTTTAGCCTTGAACCTCTTGGAGTTTGCTGTCAGTCAACAAAGTCTGAAAAAAAATCAGTAAAATGTATCTGTTAATTCAGATTTTTTTTATTTGGAGATAGCATTTTTTTTTTCGTTTAACATCCTACCTCCATCAGTCTGATTTCAGGAAACAACACAGCACAACGACTGCTTCACTGAAGGTTTTTTATTAAGTTGTTGAAGCATTGGATGCTAAGGATTATTGTGCTGCACTTTTCTTAGACCTGTCTGAAGTTCTTGACACTGTGGATCATGACATCTTGTGTCATAAGCTCTCAGATATTGTTTTCTCAGATCACACGATCACTTGGTTCTCTATCTCTCAGATTGGAGACGATGTGTTCAACATATCGGCACTTCTTCCAGCTTTCTAACTATCAACAGTGGTGTACCACAAGGTTCAGTCTTAGGGCACACCCTCTTTACAATCTACATAAGTAATGTACAGTACTTTGTAGGTCAGATCATTCTTGATGCATCCTATGACGACGACACAGTGGTTTATTATCGAGCTGGAACAATTGTTAAGATTTTCCAGCTTTTACAGTCTGCATTCGACAAGCATCTGCTCCTGTAAACCTGGAACACCTTGCAAAAAGATCTGAAGTTGTAGACTTTGATCTCTAAGGGATTACTGTTAAGTTCATGGTAAAAACCAACACAGACATGTTCCTGTTTTTAGCGTTTTACATCGCTTTACAAAGTAGCTGTTTTTTTTGTCTGTCTCATATTTATATAATTTATTTTATTCATTTTTCATTTTATATGCTTTTTATATGATTGTCTACTGTTGTCTGTACCTCATTTATGGTTGTTGTTAAAATCAGGTCTCTCTTGTAAACGAGTCCTCAAGATTCATTGAGGCTAACCTGTATAAATAATGGTTGAATGAATTTGGGTGTTTTATTTTATTTTACTTTCCCGGACACATTGAGTTTGTTTTAGACCTGTGTGTATCACAGTTGTAGAACTTCTTGCTTATTCTGTTAGAACAGGAAGTACCACACAGAGCGTGTGCAGTAGTACCTCAGGAAGCTCATGATGAGCAGACGCAGCAAGATAGTCGGGTGTCTCAGCTGTATGATGTTGCTGTGGGCGTGGCCACCACTGTCGGGTGTTTCTGTCTGAGTCTCTGCAGCTTTCTTCAGGTCGGACTGGGCTGAGTCCAGCAGCTGCACACAAACACACAGGTCAGTTATTTACTGTCTTTAAGTGACAAACTGGTATGAGAAGAGTTATATGCTGGTGAAGATTCTCAGTCGTCCAGGACATGATAAAATCAAAAAAGGCGTTCAATACAAGATCAACTGGACTTTATTTGTGAGAAGAGTTTATGAGAAGAGTTCTTACCAGGTTCAGATGCTGCTTATCAGCAGGGCTGTTGCCCCAGTAACACTCCAAAATATCCATCTTCTTCTGTAACAGCAACCAGCGAGGGGACTCTGGGATTGAACTTTCACAAAACAAAACAAAAACATCAAAGTTCATGCTCAATAAACCAGGTAAAAAAGTCCAACAAAATCCAGTCAGGTCATCTGGACGGTTTCTTTATTTGATGAGACGTTGCATCCTTCAGCCAAAGAACTTCATCAATCTGAGGAGCCACAAACAAACTGTGTCCCACAAGCAAACAGAAACCATCTTATCACCAGCAAACTTGTTGGTCCACCCTGTGAGTGTGCTGCTTTTTGGACTATTTTGTTTTCCAACAAAGTTCAGTCACGTCACCTGGATGGTTTTTTTTTTTTTTTGCTGAGACATTTTGTCCTTCATCTAAAGGACTTCATCAATCAGAGGAACCTTTAACAAACTGTGCCCTACAAGCAGCACACTCACAGAGTGGACCAACCAGTTTGCTGGTGATAAGATGGTTTATGGTTGCTTGTGGGACACAGTTTGTTTGTGGCTCCTCAGATTGATAAAGTCCTTTGTATGAAGGTCAAAATGTATAAACAAAAAACAGAAACCATCTATCACCAGCAAACTGGTTGGTCCACTATGAGTGGGCTGCTCGTGGAACAGTTTGTTTGTGTCTCCTCGAACTGATGAAGTCCTTTGGATGAAGGTCAATATGTATCAACAAAAACAGAAGCCATCTTAACACCAGCAAACTGGTTGGTCCACTATGTGAGCATGCTGCTTGTGGGACAGTTTCTTTGTGGCTCCTTAGATTGATGAAGTCCTTTGGATGAAGGACGAAATGGCTCAGCAAAAAAAAAGAAAACCATCCAGATGACTTGACTGAACTTTGTTGGAACACAAAAAGATCATAAGCTTTAAAAGCATCAAAGATGTGACTGGAGATGTGTTGGCGTACAGGTAAAGTGGCAGACACACTAACTGTGGCAAGGCCATCATCAGGTGCAGGTGTGTCCAGGTGGGGCTGAGCCAGGCCACCAGAGCCCCGCCCATTGTCCCCAGACTGAAACAGAAGGACAGGAAGGCCGGCGGCCAGAGCCGAGCAGCGGGGAGGGTCCACTCCACGGCTGAAAACACACAGCAATGAGACTGACTCAGCAAGTTCAGAGGTCAGGAGGCCGTGCTGCCTCACAAACACTCAGTCAGCATAATGTGCTCATGATCAGTTAGTCTGAGGTCCAGTACCAGCACACATCATACAGACAGCTGCAAACCTCTGAGGTCAAACCATTACATGTTTAACAATGCATCCAGGGACGTTTCCGTGGATTGTACATTTGTTAAATTATATAAAAATAACTAAATACGTATATGCTGGTGAAGATTCTCAGTCGTCCAGGACATGATAAAATCAAAAAAGGCGTTCAATACAAGATCAACTGGCCTTTATTTGTAAACTAAATATAGCTAATGTAACTAAATATAGCACAGCAGAGCAGAGTGTCATTTCTTTAAACATATTTTCTTTCAAACAGCTCGATATACAGAAAATACTTTTTAAATAACATAACAATTTCATATTTTAAAGCTAAAAGTAGCCACTCTGAAAAGAGCACCACAGAGGTTGAGTTAGGAGCCAATGTCAACCTGGACCAAGATTCAGGTGAAGAACTGTTCAGGAATCATGGTGTTGGTGCAGCTGTGGATGAGTGGTTAGATCAGTCGTCCTCCAACACGAGATTTGGGGGTTTGATTCCACCATGCTGAAGTGTCCTGGGCAAGACACTGAACCCCTCATTGTCTCCGAGGTGTGTCCCAATGGTGTATGACTCTAAAAGCTCTAATTATTCTTTGTATGGATGTAGAGAGCTGTATGAAGTGCTTCTAGAGAGTTCACAGTCCTGATAAACCAGCTCTCTGACACAGCTGCACATAATTCAGTCTGAGAGCTGCCAGGCTTCCACACATCCACACATATTTGTAGACAATCCAGATTCCACCAAGTCAAACAGCAGAAAAACCAGTTGTCATCATGAATACAATTTGTTTCCGTCGAGGTAAGAAGGTCCTCCTTACCCTGGCCCCTGTCGAGAGAAGTTGATCAATTTTGTCGAGAGACCAGCTGATCAAATCCTTCGAATTAGGAAGGTATGCCGGAAAAAAGAGAGGCTCTTTAAGGGTTCACAAGACAAAAGAATGCAAGTAGGAAAGCAATTCAGGAAAGCGCCGGGGGTAGAGGGTGGGGGGACGACACTAGGAGACACATCTGTCTTCAACGGAGTACAGAGAGAAAAAAAAACACTAACTTTAACTTTTAGCTACAAAATACCAAACTTAACTGTTAGCTACTAAAATACCAAACAAATTTTTAACAACTAAAACACCAAATTTTAACTTTTAGCTACTAAAACACTAACTTCAACTTTAATTTACTTTCAATACCAAATTTTAACTTTTAGATACTAAAACACTAACTTTAACTTTTATTTACTTTCAATACCAAATTTTAACTTTTAGATACTAAAACACTAACTTTAACTTTTATTTACTTTCAATACCAAATTTTAACTTTTAGATACTAAAACACTAACTTTAACTTTTATTTACTAAGTTTCAATACCAAATTTTAACTTTTAGCAACTAAAACACTAACTTTAACTTTTAACAACTAAAACATCAAACTTTGACTTTTAGCTACTAAAACCCTAACTTTAACTATTAGTTACTAAGTTTTAATACCAAATTTTAACTTTTAGCTACTAAAACACTAACTTTAACTTTTAACAACTAAAACATCAAACTTTGACTTTTAGCTACTAAAACCCTAACTTTAACTATTAGTTACTAAGTTTTAATACCAAATTTTAACTTTTAGCTACTAAAATACCAAACTTTAACTTTTAGCTACTAAAACATCAAACTTTAACTTTTAGCTACTAAAACACTAACTCTAACTTTTAGTTACTAAGTTTTAATACCAAATTTTAACTTTTAGCTACTAAAATACCAAACTTTAACTTAAAACATCAACTTTGACTTTTAGCTATTAAAACACAAACTTTAACTTTTAACAACTAAAACATCAAACTTTAACTTTTAGCAACTAAAACACTAACTTTAAATTTTAGCTACTAAAAAACTAACTTCAACTTTTAGTTACTAAGTTTTAATACAAAACTTTAACTTTTAGCTACTAAAATACCAAACTTAAACTTTTAGCAACTAAAACAGCAAATTTTAACTTTTAGCTACTAAAACACTAACTTTAACTTTTAGTTACTATGTTTCAATACCAAACTTTAACTTTTAGCTCCTAAACACCAAACTTTAACTTTTAACAACTATAACACCAAACTTTAACTTTTAGCAACTAAAACACTAAAATTAACTTTTAGCTACTAAAAATTAGTACAGTCCATTTACCGTTTACCATTTTGTCCGAGAGTTAAAGAGCAGATGCTGGTGTTGATACACTGCTGGATGGGTTCAATCAGTAGTTCCCACACTTTCCACCCACTAAACAAAAACCACAGAGATTCTGTCACTTGTTGACATAAAAATAAACCTTGCTCATCAGTCATTTAACATGACTCTGTTTATATATATACATATATACAGTACATTTATTATGATTGTTTTGGCTACTTTGTAGCAGTGAATGCAGATGACTAAAGATCATTTAAGCCCATCCATTCATCATCTTCTGCTTGTTCCAGAGTCGGGTCATGGAAGCAGCAGGGCAGAGAGGCCCAGACATCTCTTTCTCTTCCAGCTCTTCAGCAGGGCATTTCAGCCAAGATGCATAGTCTCTCCAGCGTGTCCTGGGTCTCCCCCGGGGTCTCCTCCCAGTTGGACATGCCTGTAAAACCTCCCTGGGAGGCATCCAGGGAGCATCCTAACCAGATGAATGAACCACCTCAACTGGCTCCTCTCAGTGTGGAGGAGCAGCAGCTCTTCTCAGAGTCTCATTTAATCCATCCATCCTTCATCTTTACCTTTTCTTCCTTTTCAGATCATGGGCTCCTTCAATTTGCAAATCTTTTCATTGAATCATTTCAGACACAGCAGATGACGTGGATTTGTTAAAAAAAGTGTTTGTTAATTTTCTAAAAAAGCTAAGTCTGGTCCTCTGGACATTCAAAAAAACAAAGCAAAAAAAAAATTGTAGAAACATTTCGTTTTTCGTCCGAAAGATCGGACGAATCCAGCCTAACGATCCATCGTTAGGCTGATGGTCCTCCTTGATCATGTGAGCAGCTGGTTTCGGCTGTCATCAGCCAACTGGTTGTGTAACACTGTGAGAGGGTGCTATTTATAAGACTGAGCTGAACACAGCAGCTCAGACTGAGGAAGTCTTTCGGACGAAAGACGAAACGTTTCTACTATTTTTTTTGCTTTGTTTTGTTTTGTTTTTTTGAATGTCCAGAGGACCAGACTTAGCTTTTTTAGATTTTTCTACCTGGATTATTGAGCATGCATCAGGGTGTTTGTTAATTTGTGAATAGTCTCATGTGTTGCTGGTTGCGTTACCCAGACTGAAGGTGCAGATGGTGATGCAGCTGCAGGAAACTGCCGTCAGACAGCGGACAGCGAGGAAGATGATTGGCTGGGGGAGAAAAGCAGGCACGATGCCGCACAAGACGTGCACGCACGCAGACACCAGCAGCAACAGGCGCTTCCCAAACCTGCAGGGAAACCACTGATTGCACCAAAACTTCTGTAGGTCAGAATCTAAACAGGAACTGTGTGTGTGTGTGTGTGGGGGGGAGGGTGTTATGTTATACATACTTGTCTGAAATTGCTCCTCCCACCAGAGATCCCAGCAGCAGGCCCACCATGTAGACAGTCTGACCATAAGACAACCAGTCTGTCCAACCGCATACTGACTGACACACACACACACACACACACACACGCACAAAGGTTTGTTTTTCTATCTTTGTGGGGCCATTGCATTGATTTCCATTCATTTTTCATTCATTTCTATAGCCTAACCCTGACCTTTACCCTAAACCTTACCATTACCAATGCAGCATACCTTACCCTAAACTTAACACATCCTCAATTCACACCTTAGTCCTAAACCTAACCCCTAACCCACCAACGGGACTTCTTCTATGGGGCCCGGGCTTTGGGCCCCATAAGAAGCAGTTGGTCCTCACAATTTGGTATAACTCAGAAAAATGGGCCTCACAATGTAACATAAACAAGGACACATACACACACACACACACACACACACACACACACATTACAAAACATACCAGGAGCATTCATTTAGTCAAAGTCAAAGTCAACTTTATTGTCAGAACTGCAATATGTACAGGACATACACAGGATTGAAATTGCGTTTCTCTCAGTCCCTCGGTGCAACAGTAACCATCTAAACACTAAACACTAAAACATTTAATAAACATAAGCATAAAATAGTAAAAGTGTAACACTGTCCTGAGTTTTTTCATAGTAGTATAAAAGTATGAAAATTTACACCAACACTGAAACACCAAACACCCCTAAAACACCAAACACCCAATGAACATAAGCATAAAATGAAATAATAAAAGTGTAATACTGTCCTGAGTTTTTTCATAGTAGTATAAAAAGTATAAAAAGTATATCTATAAAATAAACTGAAGGTTCTAGCATTGACATTTGCAAAGAGTGGCACAGCAGCATATGAGTTAATGTACACAGTATATGTATGAGGTAGTTGATGTTGGTATAGAGGCAAAGTGGCATATGCAGTAAGGCACATAAGGCACATTTGGCATCCTTAGTCAAAGTCAAAGTCAAAGTCAACTTTATTGTCAGATCTGCAATATGTACAGTGCAGGACATACACAGGACCGAAATTGCGTTTCTCTCAGTCCCTCGGTGCAACAGTAAACATCTAAACATTGAAACACTGAAACATATAATAATAGACATAAGCATAAAAATAGTAAAACTAACACTGTCCTGTAAAGGTTTCTAGCATTGACATTTGCAAAGTGGCAAAGCAGCGAATGAGTCAATGTACACAGTATATGTATGAGGTAGTAGTTGATGTTGTTGTAGAGGCAAAAAGTGGCATATGCAGTAAGGCACATTGGGCATCCCTAAATAAGACCGTTCAGAGCACACTGTATATGTACCAGCAGTGGTGTAGATATTAAAGTAGTGTAAATAAATGTAAACAGTAGTAATTACATGTAAGCAGTAGTAATAAAAGTAAACAGTATTAATAAATGTAAACAGAGAATGTAAACAGTATTATGATTATAGGCAGTGATGTAATACAGACATTAGTGCAATTATGAGAAGTAGTGCAAACTGTATGAGCACATGACCGAGAGTTTAGTGAAAACCCGTTTGGTGACACAGAGTCTAGTGTTAAAAACTTTGTGTTGAGTGATAATATGTGAGAAAGTTTTAGTGTTAAGGCAGTTCAAATGGGAGGGGAGGCAGAGCAGGCAGAGTGTTTAGCATTCTGACTGCCTGATGAACAGAGCTGTCTCTCAGTCTGCTGGTTCGAGCCTGGAGACTCCTCAGTCTCCTTCCTGATGGCAGCAGTCTGAAGCAGCTGTGTAGTGGGTGTGTGGGATCACCTGCCATGCGGTGGGCTTTCCGAGTGAGGCGTTTGCTGTGTAAGTCCTGCAGTGAGGGCAAGGAGGTGCCCACGATCTTCTCAGCTGCTCTCACAATGCGCTGGAGGCTCTTGCGGCAGGATGCAGTACATGCACCAAACCACACAGTGATGCAGCTGGTCAGGACACTTTCTATGGCACCTCTGTAGAAGGTGCTCATGATGGGGGTTGAAGCTCCAGCCCTTTTCAGCTTGCGGAGAAAGTAGAGACGCTGGTGAGCCTTCTTTGCCAGTGCTGCAGTGTTCCTGCTCCAGGACAGGTCCTTTGAGACGTGCACTCCCAGGAACTTGGTGCTGTCTACTCTCTCCACTGCGGTGCTGTTGATGGTCAGAGGAGGATGTTGGGCATCCCTCTTCCTGAAGTCCACAACAATCTCCTTTGTCTTCTCCACGTTGAGAGTGAGATTGTTGTGTCCGCACCACAAGGCCAGGCGGCTCACCTCGTTCCTGTAGTCCGTCTCATCGTTGTTGCTGATGAGACCTACCACTGTTGTGTCGTCCGCAAACTTGATGAAGTGGTTGGAGCTGTACGATGGTGTGCAGTCGTGTGTTAGCAGGGTGAATAGAAGGGGGCTCAGCACACATCCTTGTGGGGCCCCTGTGTTCAATGTGATGGTGCTAGATGTGTTACTCCCGATCCGTACTGTCTGTGGTCTCCCGGTCAGGAAGTCTAGCAGCCAGTTACACATTGAGGTGTTCAGCCCCAGACTGTCCAGTTTAAGGATGAGCTGTTGGGGGATGATGGTGTTAAATGCCGAGCTGAAGTCGATGAACAACATTCTAACATAGGAGTCCTTCGTGTCCAGATGTGTGAGAGCTGTGTGAAGGGCAGAGGAGATGGCATCGTCGGTTGAGCGATTAGGTCGGTATGCAAATTGGAAGGGATCCAGGGAGTCAGGGAGGACAGATGTGATGCTTTTCATGACTAGCCGTTCAAAGCACTTCATCAGGATGGGGGTGAGTGCTACTGGGCGATAGTCATTGAGGCATGCGGGCGTTGCCTTCTTTGGGACAGGGATGATGGTGGTGGCTTTGAAACAGGTGGGGACGATGGCCTGGCTCAGTGAGATGTTAAAGATGTCCGTGAAGACCGCTTAGCTTCAACCCCCTTAGATAAGGCTAGTCAGAGAATACTGCATATGTATCAGCAGTAGTGTAGATATAAAAGTAGTGTAAATGTAAACAGTAGTAATAAATGTAAAACAGTAGTAATAAATGTAAACTGTATTAATAAATGTAAACAGTGAATGTAAACAGTAGTATGACTATAGGCAGTAATGTAATACAAACATTAGTGCAAATATGAGAAGTAGTGCAAACTGAATGAGCACATGACCGAGAGTTTAGTGAATAACCCGTTTGATGACACAGGGTCCAGTGTTAAAAACTTTGTGTTGAGTGGTAATGTGTGAGAAAGTTTTTTGTGTTAAGGCAGTTCAAATGGGAGGGGAGGCAGAGCAGGCAGAGTGTTTAGCATTCTGACTGCCTGATGAACAGAGCTGTCTCTCAGTCTGCTGGTTCGAGCCTGGAGACTCCTCAGTCTCCTCCCTGATGGCAGCAGTCTAAAGCGGCTGTGTAGTGGGTGTGTGGGATCACCTGCCATGCAGAGGGCTTTCCGAGTGAGGCGTTTGCTGTGTAAGTCCTGCAGTGAGGGCAAGGAGGTGCCGACGATCTTCTCAGCTGCTCTCACGATGCGCTGGAGGCTCTTGCGGCATGATGCAGTACATGCACCAAACCACACCGTGATGCAGCTGGTCAGGACACTTTCTATGGCACCCCTGTAGAAGGTGCACATGATGGGGGTTGAAGCTCCAGCCCTTTTCAGCTTGCGGAGAAAGTAGAGGCGCTGGTGAGCCTTCTTGGCCAGTGCTGCAGTGTTCCTGCTCCAGGACAGGTCCTTCGAGACGTGCACTCCCAGGAACTTGGTGCTGTCCACTCTCTCCACTGCGGTGCTGTTGATGGTCAGAGGGGCATGTTGTGCATCCCTCTTCCTGAAGTCCACGACAATCTCCTTTGTCTTCTCCACGTTGAGAGTGAGAT
>JBBPBX010009164.1:48730-60700 GCA_038048925.1 Garcialebias charrua | reverse complement strand
TCATCCTACATGCTTTGATATGTTAGATAAATTTGTCATTGTGTGATAAATGTGTTGAAAAGAATATCTGATTATTGTTTGAACTACATTATATGTTTTTATGCAGAGATGATGACTTTGGGGAAGGTCTCAGAAGTGAATTTGGGGAGACTCCCATTCAGGTTTTGGAAACAAGGTAAGTAAGGGGAAACTGTATTTATGTCAAGATTATTTTATGGTTTGCACTGCAACTAATATAACTGTGATCATAATATTATTACACAATTTTAAAATGTAGATGGTAAGGTTGTATGTCTAATATTGTTTATGAAATGTATTTCCACCAGATATTACGGTAGGCAGAAACAAAAACCAAAGTTTAATAGTTGTTTTTATATAATCCATCCATCCATCCATCCATTTTCTTCCTCTTATCCGGGGTCGGGTCGCGGGGGTAGCAGCCTAAGTAGGGAGGCCCAGTCTTCCCTCTCCCCAGCCACTTGGAGCAGCTCCTCTGGGGGAATCCCAAGGCGTTCCCTGGCCAGCCGAGAAACATAGTCCCTCCAGCGCGTCCTGGGTCTTCCTCTGGGTCTCCTCCCGGTGGGACATGCCCGGAACACCTCACCAGGGAGGCGTCCAGGAGGCATCCTAACCAGATGCCCGAGCCACCTCAACTGGCTCCTCTCGATGTGGAGAAGCAGCGGCTCTACTCCGAGTCCCTCCCGGATGACTGAGCTTCTCACCCTATCTCTAAGGGAGAGTCCAGACACCCTGCGGAGAAAACTCATTTCAGCCGCTTGTATCCGAGATCTTGTTCTTTCGGTCATAACCCAAAGCTCATGACCATAGATGAGGGTGGGAACGTAGATCGATCGGTAAATTGAGAGCTTTGCCTTTTGACTCAGCTCTCTCTTCACCACGACAGACCGGTACAGCGCCCGCTTCACTGCGGACGCTGCACCTATCCGCCTATCAATCTCACGCTCCAGTTTTTATATAATGTATTTCTTTATTGTTATGGCTTTTCTGTGCTGCAATTTTAGTGGACATAAAATTAGAATAATACAGATGCACAATATTGACAATAAATATCTTTGAAGCTTATTTTTTTTATTATTTTATTTTTCTAACCACGTCACAGAAAATGTACAACTTTATAAATTTAAGAATTTTTAAAAAGATGACTTAATTAAAATTCTGTGTTCATGTATAACATACACAGACCAAAAACATGCATGTTAGACTGATTGGTAACTCTAAATTGACCCTAGGTGTGAGTGAGACAGGTCTCTCTTGTAAATGAGTCCCCGTGGCTCAACGAGGCTAGCCTGTATAAATAAAGGTTGAATGAATGAATGTTCTTCTTCCTCAGGTTGTCAGCGCTGTCCTGTTGATGATGATGGTGGTGGTGGTCCCACAGACAGCAGCAAAGCCACACAGGAAGTCCTTTGAAGGATTAGCAGAAGAAACGGTCCCTCTGCGTTTGGACCCAAACAATTTAGTTCCCAGCCTAAAAGTCAGTTCTTTGGCCAGCGACTCCATCTCACCGTGGACCTACAAGTGAGGCTTCAGCTCCTCAGTGTGTTGTCCTTCATGAAGCTCAGAGTCCTGTTAACAGTTTTTTGTCTCCTCTCTGTCCTCAGCATCTCCAGGGATGACAACATGTTCCCTCATGCGCTGTCGCAGGCTCACTGTTTGCTCAAAACCTGCCTGGACCACCAAGGACTGGAGGACGGGGGCCTGGAGTCCCGTCCCATTCTGCATCAGGTGCTGGTTCTGAGGCGAGTCAAGACGCCAGGGCCAGGCACAGCTACCACTACCGCCTGGAGTCCAAACTCATCTCAGTGGGTTGCACCTGCGTGAGACCGAAGGTGATCAACCAGCACTGAGGACTGACCCATGGAGACCAGATGAAGACCATCTCCACGTGGGGTGTCCTCCAAAGATCTGTGGCAGGGTGTGGCCTTGGGGCAATTTCAATCCCAAAAATCCTCAATTAAAAGAAAAGAACTTTTAAACGAGTTGATGAAGTTTATCAATGAACCTTAATTTTTTTATTTATATATACTGTATATATATATATATATACAGTAGTCATTCATTCATTCAACCTTTATTTAGTCAGGTAAATCTCATTGAGCCTCGAGGGCTCATTTACAAAAGTGACCTGCTACTAACTAAAGAATGATGAACAGCAATGGTAGAATATGTTCATCATTCTACATTCATACATACATATATATATATATATATATATATATATATATATATATATATAGATATAGATATAGATATAGATAGATATATAGATAGATATATATAGATATATAGATATATATATAGATATATATATATATAGATATATAGATATATATATATATATATATAGATATATATATAGATATATAGATATATATATATATATATATATATATATATATATATATATACATATATAGATAGATATATATATACATATATAGATATACAGTATATATATAGTATATACTGTATACTGTAGTTATAAATATAGTTATTTTTTTATATAGATACCTATATTTATAACTATATATATATATAGTATATATACATATAGATACCTATATTTATAACTATATATATATATATTATATATATACACAAATGAAAGAGTGGAGATCAGGTGGTTCTCTATGGACTTTAGATGTTTGGACAAGCTGACAATCTGGAGAAGCTCCACATATTTATTGACCTGACCCACTTAAGTGAAGACCAGATCAGTCACCTGGGCCCTGCTTGCTGTTCTGTTGCCCTGAAGGCTGCAGGTTAGGAAGAATTTGGAGTTAATTAAGTTCTGTTTAATTTCTGTCCAGTTTTATTAAAAAGTTATTTAAATCAAACTAAGTACACAACAGAGTATTTAACATCAGGGTGGATGCTCAGTGCTTTATTTATGGTTATTTAAGTCTGCGTTATGTAACGGTTTGATGATCCTTGTCACATATTTATTTAGGTTTTTTGTGTATTTATTGTCTAAATAAATAAATAAAAAAGATTTTGTCGCTGTGTTCTTTCAAATAGAAAATTATTTCACTGCATGTTCATGAAGAATCATCAATTTAAATGTTTGCATGAAAACAGGGTGACTATGAGAACTGTTTGTTTTCATCAACTCCCCCTGTGAGCATCGAATCTCATTATGTAACAAAACCAGAATATGAACAAGTCCAGGTGGAGTGCATCAACCCAGGTTTGACTCTTCTCAAGAGCTGAGTGTCAACAGCACGCAGCTGTTTCCTCTTCTTCGGACCGTAGGTCTCTGGGTGTAAATTCCTCGTCTGAAGACCATCGAGAATGTTTCAAAACGATGCGTAACACAGATAAAATGTCACACACTGCAGCAAAGTATTATAACATAACTTATTGAAAGGGTTATACATAATTTACGATACTTTATTACAAATACGCAAAGATTTGAGAAGGAAATAGTCGATCGGGTGACTGCGCCGACGCCATCTTAGAACTGTGTTTACAATGCATGCGCGTTCACGAGACAGGCCAAGCTGTGGAGGAGGAGCTAAGGAGGCGGAGTTCTAGGTCAGCCAGAGTGCAAGGGGGAGGAGGGAGAAGGGTTTCTGCTCGAAAATTTCCTAAGTTTCAGGGCTTTACAGAAACTGCAGACCGTGCCTTTAATTAACTTACTTATTCAGATTGAATAGTAATTTCACGGATTCTTTTCTTTTTCAGTTTACCCTATATTTCTGTGATCTTTATGATGGATAAATAAACAGAGCTATAGAGTGACAAAGACGTTAACTTAGTTGGTATGCCAGGCGACACTACCATTTATTTAAAATAAATCACTAAATTAACACCATTACACTTGATTGATATGATTTCACTTTCTTTCAATTTAATACGTCAGCACACTTAAATTCAACACAACAGACTTCAATACTGGATGTTAACATATTTAGTCTGTGGGCTCTTTAGCTTAAAATAGTTTCCAGCTTAGATTGAGAGGGAAAAGAATAGGAGGAGAGATGGTTTAAAGGAAATTATTGTGAGCATGAGACCAAAGTGACACTTCTCATCCGACTTCTGCTAAAATCCAGGTACGTTTGTAAACAGCTCTTTACCTTTTGACGACAGCCCGGTAAGAGAGAAGACCTTGTAACTTTTCAGATGTACGGGTCCGTGTGGGAACCAGCACCTCTGAGCAGGTTATTCGTTTACGTTTCCAACGTCTCCTGGTTTCCGCATCGACCATCAGAAAATGTGTCAGCTTCAGGCCTCTGACTTCAAGATAAACTTATTCCATGAAGGAATAAACAAAGTCTTGAGCTTACGCTCGTTCGAAGTGGATTCATAACGGCATGTTATACAATCCTTAGCTGAATGACTGTCCTTGGCGGGTGACAGGCATTCATTCAGCTCTTTGGGACGTCTTCATGTCTTTGAAGCTCCCAGAAACTCTGGAACCTTCTCGTTCCTTCCAAACTCTGAAGCGTTTCAGCAAAACTTAGGACTTAAGGAAGGACCAGTCGAGGAGTTCACTTGTCTTATCACGACCCAAGGTTACAGCCAGCAGCAGAGGGAAATGTTTAGGAAAAGACAGCAAGCTGGAGCCCTTTTCATGAAAAACAACAGATTAACTGTCTTCTGACTTTCTAAACAAAACCGTCCGGTCTCTGTGACCCGAGATTTCACCTTTAACACAGCAGTGAACACCGTTTAACTCTTACAGAATAACACAGCTTAAAAGCACACATCATGAAAATGACAAAAGTTATTCTTTTGGTCACATTAGAATAAAATCAAAGATAGAAATAGTCTCTTTTGGTGACTATGTTCTAAGATTACAACTAATGGAATGATTTTGTAGTAAATGTCTTGCTTTACTGAGAGGTCAGTAAAGGTCATCACTGGACAGTTCAAAAACCTTAGTTTGACCCTAGGTAGGTCCACTACACAGAGCTGCAAAATTCTGAAACTGTTGTAGACATTTTTCAGAACCATTTATTTATTTATTGGTGCTTTTGATGGAGTCCAGCTTTTAGGGGAAAAAGGGTTTTATGGATTTGTGTGGGATGCCATCTTTGCTTTGAGGATGTTGATAGAGAAGTACAGAGAGGGTCAGAAAGAACTCCTTTGTGTGTTTGTGGATTTAGAAAAAGCATATGACAGGGTACCAAGAGAGGAGGTGTGGTATTGCATGAGGAAATCTGGAGTGGCAGAAAAGTATGTTAGACTGGTACAGGACATGTATGAAGACAGCAGGACATGTATGAAGACAGCAGGACAGTGGTGAGATGTGCTGTAGGAGTGACAGATAGCTTCAAGGTGGAGGTGGGATTGCATCAAGGATCGGCTCTGAGCCCCTTCTTGTTTGCTCTGGTGATGGACCGACTAACAGATGAGGTCAGGCAGGAATCCCCATGGACTATGATGTTTGCAGATGACATTGTGATCTGTGGTGAGAACAGGGAACAGGTGGAAGAGAACTTGGAGAGGTGGAGGTATGCACTTGAAAGAAGAGGAATGAAAGTCAGCCGTAGTAAGACAGAGTACATGTGTGTGAATGAGAGGGAGGCCAGTGGAACAGTGAGGCTACAAGGAGCAGAGGTCACAAAGGTGCAGGACTTCAAGTACTTGGGGTCCACTGTCCAGGAAAATGGGGAATGTGGTAAAGAGGTGAAAAAGAGAGTCCAGGCAGGATGGAGTGGATGGAGAAAAGTTTCAGGAGTGATTTGTGACAAAAAGGTGTCAGCAAAGGTCAAAGGAAAAGTTTACAAGACAGTGGTGAGACCAGCTATGTTGTATGGTCTGGAGACAGTGTCATTGACAAAAAGACAGGAGAAAGAACTGGAAGTGGCAGAAATGAAGATGCTGAGGTTCTCCTTAGGAGTGACAAGGATGGATAAGATCAGGAATGAGATCATCAGAGGTACAGCACATGTTGAACAACTGGGAGATAAAGTTAGGGAGGCCAGACTGAGATGGTTTGGACATGTCCAGAGGAGGGACAGTGGTTTGGACATGTCCAGAGGAGGGACAGTGGGTATATTGGTAGAAGGATGTTAGAAATGCAGCTGCCAGGAAAAAGACAAAGAGGGAGGCCAAAGAGGAGATATATGGATGCAGTTAGAGAGGACATGAAGGTAGTTGGAGTGAGGACAGAGGATGCAGAGGACAGAGTGAGGTGGAGGAGGATGACTCGCTGTGGCGACCCCTGAAAAGGGAAAAGCCGAAAGAGAATAAGAAGATATATGTGTATATATATATTGTACATATTATGTATATTGTACATCCTGAGTCTGAGTCCCTGCCTGCAACAATTGGGTTCGTTCCTGCCTGTGAAATCCTGACACAGTTATATTTGTCCATGAAACCCAAGGTTCTTGATGTTGTGAAGCTGTCTTGGCTGACATGCCTTTGCAACGTCACGTGGACATCAGGGGCAGTGCCACTGGATTAGCAGACCGGGGTGGTGGTTCCCCTCTTCTAAAAGGGAGACCGGAAGGTGTGCTCCAATTATAGGGGCATCACTCTCTTTAGCCTCCTTAGTAAGTTCTATTCAGGGGTACTGGATTAGCAAGTCCAATTGTTGGTCAAACCTCAAATCCAAGAGGAACAATGTGGGTTCTGTCCTGGCCATGGAACACTGGATCAGCTCTTTACCCTCACTAGGGTCCTTGAGAGGTCATGGGAGTTTGCCCTTCCAGTCTACATGTGTTTTGTGGACTTGGAGAAGGCATTCGACCGTGTTCCTGGGGGTACACTGTGGGGGGTGTTCTGTGTGTATGGAATTGGGGGCCCATTGTTACAGGTTGTTCAGTCCCTTTACAAGCGGTGCAAGTTTGGTTCGCATTGCCGGCACTAAGTCGGACCCCTTCAGGGTAGGAGTTGGACTCCGCCAGGGCCCATTGTCACCGATTCTGTTCATAACTTTTATGGACAGAATTTCTTGGTGCAGCCAGCAGGTGAAGGGTTTCTGGTTCTGTGGCCTCAGGATTCCATCTCTGCTCTTTGCAGATGATGTGGTCTTGTTGGCGTCATCGTGCCATGATCTTCAGCTCTGACTGGAATGGTTCGCAGCCGAGTGTGAAGTGGCTGGGATGAGAATCACCACTCCAAATCTGAGGCCATGGTCCTCAACCAGAAAAAAGTGGATTGCTCTCTCCAGATCAAGGGTGAGGTTCTGCCTCAAGTGGAAGAGTTCAAATATCTTATGGTTTTTTCATGAGTGAGGAAAGAATAGAGCGTGAGATTGACAGACGTGCTGGTGCAGTGCCTGCAGTATTGCGGACTCTGTACAATTCCGTTGTTGTGAAGAGAGAGCTCAGCTATAAGGCAAAGCTCTCTGTTTACTTGTCAGTCTACGTTCCTACCCTCACCTATGGTCCCAGGCTCTGGGTAGTGACGGAAAGAATGAGATTGTGGATACAGAGGGTTGAAATGAGTTTCCTCTCCAGAGTAGCTGGACTCTGCCTTAGAGATAGGGTGAGAAGTTCAGTTATCTGGGCGAGACTCGGAGTAGAACCACTGCTCCTCCATGTCCAGAGGAGCCATTTGAGGTGGTTCGGGCATCTGGTAAGGATGATTCCTGGGTACCTCCGACGTGCTTTCAGGCCTGTCCGACAGGGAGAAGACCCCGGGAAAGACCCAGGACACGCTGGAGAGACTATGTCTCTCGGTTGGACTAGGAACGCCTTAGAATCCTCCCAGAAGAGCTGGAAGAGGTGGTTTTGGAAAGAGATGTCTGGGCCTCCCTGCTCAAGCGGCGCGCTGACAGGCGGGCAGGTGGGCATTTAGAATCTATTCAGAACCGCAGAACTAAGAATCTAGATTATTTTAAACAATACATTTTTTCTACACCCCTAGATTGTACACAATCACATACACAGACATAATGCTAAGCACAAAACAGAGGGAAAATAGCAAAGCAGACCAAGAGCAACATGCGGACAGCCACATACATTAGCGCTATCTTGACACATCCACATTGGTACATTATAATAATAATAATAATGAACGACCGATGTTAGAGCTTGGTCCGCATTGCCGTAGTAAGTCAGGCTCGTTTCCAGTGAGAGTTGGACTCCGCCAAGGTTGCCCTTTGTCACTGATTCTGTTCATAACTTTTATGGACAGAATTTCTAGGCGCAGCCAAGGTGTTGAGAGGATCCGTTTTGGTGGCCTTAGAATCGCTTCTCTGTTTTTTGCAGATGATGTGGTCCTATTGGCTTCATCAGATCGTGATCTACAGCTTTCACTGGAGCGGTTTGCAGCCGAGTGTGATGCGGCCGGGATGAGGATCAGTTCCTCCAAATCCGAGGCCATGGTCTTGAGCCGGAAAAGGGTAGCATGCCCTCTCCGGGTCGGGGAGGAGGTCCTGCCCCAAGTGGAGGAGTTTAAGTATCTCGGGGTCTTGTTCACGAATGAGGGAAAACTGGAGCGTGAGATCGATAGGCGGATAGGTGCAGCATCCGCAGTGAAGCGGGCGCTGTACCGGTCTGTCGTGGTGAAGAGAGAGCTGAGTCGAAAGGCAAAGCTCTCAATTTACCGATCGATCTACGTTCCCACCCTCATCTATGGTCATGAGCTTTGGGTTGTGACCGAAAGAACGAGATCTCGGATACAAGCGGCTGAAATGAGTTTTCTCCGCAGGGTGTCTGGACTCTCCCTTAGAGATAGGGTGAGAAGCTCAGTCATCCGGGAGGGACTCGGAGTAGAGCCGCTGCTTCTCCACATCGAGAGGAGCCAGTTGAGGTGGCTCGGGCATCTGGTTAGGATGCCTCCTGGACACCTCCCTGGTGAGGTGTTCCGGGCATGTCCCACCGGGAGGAGACCCAGAGGAAGACCCAGGACACGCTGGAGGGTCTATGTTTCTCGGCTGGCCTGGGAACGCCTTGGGATTCCCGCAGAGGAGCTGCTCCAAGTGGTTGGGGAGAGGGAAGTCTAGGCCTCTTTACTTAGGCTGCTACCCCCGCGCTTCGACCCCGGATAAGCGGAAGAGAATGGATGGATGGGTGGATGGATAGATGGGTCACTTTACAAAGTCTGGAACTCTTGGCCATTTACAAGATACAAGATACAAGAGCTTTTATTAACATTGCACCAGTTCTCACCAATACAACGTGATTATGTATACACAGTCATCCATGAGAGGGGTTGAGTATGTAAAGCTGCTGCCTATTCAAAACACATGACATGTTCTTCAGCGCGGCCTCTCTCATCCGTCTCGGGATGAAGGTCAAAGGTGTGAAAAAAAGGTAAGGAACCATGGGGGTTACAGCATTGGTATTAAAAAATGTATCACATTTTGTCTGCAAGACACCGCATGACACAGTAAAAACCATACCATAAGCACATAAGGACAGTTACATGTTGCATGTTGAGACTGAGGCAGGGAGGATCTGTCCATGATACATTCCGGATGCCTCCGATAACGCTCATAGAAAAGTTCTCCGGGGGGGGGGTAGCAGACAAGACAAGACAACAGCAGCTATTTTTGTCCACAGTAAGCACATCTCAGGAGAAATTAGATATCCAGCCTTTCCCAAGGCTGTTTCCAAGGGAGTCAGATAAGAATTAACAAATATTTTCACATCAGGCACACATTGTAATTTCTGTGGCCTTCAGTCTGTAAGGGCGATTCTGTTCCAAAGTGATCCAATTCGGGACTTTTTCCACTGATCCAAGCTCTGACCTCAGATGTTGACCACAGCGTCCAGAGTCCCAAACCGAGGGTGATCTGTTCACCCTCTGGATAAGCTCGCAAACAGCTGATTTCTGATGTTGACCACTGCGTCCAGAGTCCCAATCCGTGGGTGATCTGTTCACCCTCTGGATAAGCTCACAAACAGCTGATTTCTCGAGGTCACGGCGCAGACCAGACGTCGGGTGCTCCAGGCATAAGTCCTGCTGAAGTCTCCCTCTTTTGCGATAGACCAGTGCTCCACAAACTGCCAAAAAGCAAAGCGCTGCCATCATAATCCAATATAATCCAAGATTCTTCACCTCCACAGAGCACTCCCAGGAATCCACGGAATCCATGGCGGAATCCATGGCGTATCCTCCGTCACTCTGTGAGGGTGGAAAGGCTCCCCTTGTGCCGTTCCTTCTGTAGAGATCTTGTTTGTAGAATCGAATGCCCAAACCTCCAATCCATCTTAATTTGCGTTCGAGGTGCTTATCTGTGGAGCTGCCAGCAGCAGGGGGGGGGGAGGACAGGAGAGGGGAAGGGTTGCGACTGCCTCTGCCGAGAGCAAGGTTGAAAATTTAGGGCCAGAGAAGAGCAATAAACCAACATGCAGAGATGAAACTAACTTCTGTCCTACATGGGCATTTAACTAATGAAACAGTCACAGAAGACACCCTCATTACTTTCTTCTACACCCCCTCTCCATGCTCCGGAGAGGTCTGATGAGAAAGAGAAGTTAAATAAGACAGGTGAGGAGGCTGGAAACATGAGGATATTTATCCTTTTTTTTCTCTTTTTGGAAACGGATGAGATGATAAATGGTGCACCTTCATCAGAGCAAAATTGTTTCGATCTTTATTTCTCTTTTCCTTTGCTCTTTTTTCATCTAGTGTCTAGTAACTTAATTTATTTTACTTTTCTGCTTTGATCATGCCAGATAGCTATTCTTTACATATCTTGTCTTTCTTTTCCAACCCCATTTTGTTTTGCCTTATTATTTCAACTTTTAATGTATTTGATAAAGTTAAATGCGGCCGTGGTGTAGTGGTAATGGCAGTCGACCCTTGATCGGAAGGTTGGAGGTTCGAATCCCGCATTTGCCCACCATGTGTCGTTGTGTCCCTGGGCAAGACACTTAACCCCGAGTTGCTCCCGGTAGGTCTGGATGGCGCCTTGCAAGTCAGGCTACCACTACCGGTGTATGAATGTCTGAATGAATGGGTGGATGGCTGGTATTGTAAAGCGCTTTGGGGCTCCTCACAGGGGGCTGGAAAGCGCTATATAAATAAGCTCCATTTTCCTTTTTTTTTATTTTTATAATAGAAACCCGGATTAAATTTACAAAGAATCTATTTAGTGTTTATTGGACCAAAATAAATGGAAATTTTCAATCCCCCCCACCAAGCCAAATGCAGATGTTCCTGTAAGTAAAGCGACCCCAACCTAACCCAAGTCTAACCTAACCCCCCTACATTTACCTCTGTCTCACCCATAAGCCATACTCATGCTCCAGAGCAGGAATAATTCAAAAATTGTATATTTTTCTCTTAACTCAGTGATCATGTCACTGTGGCTCACACATAAAGGAGTGTTTTCAGTTTTTGGTTCAGTTTGTCTTTTTAGCTTTATCACCTGTTTAGTGAGAATAGACATGCGGATGATCCATGTACAGGTAGTCCCCGACTTACGAACGAGTTCCGTTCTTACGTTCCGTCGTAACTCAAATTTCGACATAACTCGAAACATACATCCAAACTGCACCTTATATAATAATAATAATGAATTCAATTTATAACGCACTTTTCATTAATGAAAATCTCAAAGTGCTACAAGGTGCAAAAGAATTAAATTTCAATAAAACAAGTAATAAAACAAGTAAAATCAATAACAATATCAACTAAGATCAAAAGTAGAATCATGAGGAGGTAGAGTATGCTCGGTTGAAAAGAAAGGTCTTCAAGCCGCTCTTGGTAAATGTTAAATGGAGCTTATTTATAAAGCGCTTTCCAGCCCCCTGTGAGGAGCCCCAAAGCGCTTTACAATACGAGCCATCCACCCATTCATACACACATTCATACACCGGTAGTGGTAGCCTGCCTTGCAAGGCGCCATCCAGTCCTACCGGGAGCAACTCTGGGTTAAGTGTCTTGCCCAGGGACACAACGACACATGGTGGGCGGACGCGGGATTCGAACCTCCAACCTTCCGATCGGGGGTCGACTGCCATTACCACTGTGCCACGGCCACCTCTTAAAGTCAACCACAGACTGTGGGGCTCTCAGACAGTCAGGAAGAGAGTTCCACAG
>JBBPBX010009164.1:25688-36146 GCA_038048925.1 Garcialebias charrua | reverse complement strand
TATATATATATATATATATATATATATATATATATATAGTAAACACCTTTTCAGGAAAAAATAGTAACAGCCATCAAACAAATAAATATTAACTTCTTCTTTGTAACACTGAACATGAAATATGAATTTTGAATAGAGGTCATAGAAAAGCAAACTGAAAGAGGCATTTTGAGGTACTTTGACTTGCTCTTTTATACAAAATCTAAAACTGTGACATATTTATTCTGGATGTATTATAGGTACATGAAGGTAATAGGTACAAGATAAATGTACATTGTTAATAATTATGCCTCTCTCATTATTTTATATATTTTTTGGCCTGCAAGATGACCCCTGCTGGTCCATTACAGTAACGCACCATGATTACACACAATGCCTACAGAAAGCTAACGTCAGCTAGCTGGTATTTACAAGTTTCGCTCATTTTATCGCAGTATATTGTCCATAAACTTTGATAGAAGTAAACTGGTAAAACTGAAGAAAGTACAGCACATTCCAAATCGGCGTCCAACTCGTTGTTGTGTCTTCGCAAGTTGTGCTCCATATAAAACCTTCTGACACTCATTACCGAGTAATGTGGAGAGCCATGGCGATGCAAAACATTACTGATTTCAGAGTGGGATTTTCCTCTCTCAAAAAGTTTGATAATCAATGCAGAAAATGGTTCAAGTGCAGCCATTGAATGTTTTGCTTTTATTCCATCTTCATCTGCTATAAAATGTATTCTTTGTTGACGTCCGGTACGTCATTTCCGGTATCGCTACAAATTAAAACAACAACTGTACTTACGCAAAAACCAAATCGCACCCTTTTTTTACTTTTGCAATTTCTGTTTTTCTAATTTCATTTTAAAAACGAAATAACGAAAATTCTTTTAAAAACAGTTTTTGTAATTTCGTTTTAAAACAAAAAAACGGAATAACCAAAGCTTGTTTGGTTATTTCGTTTTTATTTTGAAACGGAATAACCAAAGAACGAATGATACACGGATTCCTCCTGAACCTTCTATAGACGTAGATCCCTATATCTAACATTTACTACATGGATCCACCCCTTACTTGATAGTTATAGCTAATCTAAATCATGATAGCTTACATACCAGGTGTATATAGGTAAGGCTTAATGTAAAATCCCAATCATAAGCCAACCTAAATCCACATAATTGCATGACACATAGAACCAGAGTGGCACCGACTGGAAACCAACCAGCCTACAACCTTCCATGTGGGGAACTGCAACTCCAATGTTGGTCTTCAACCTTCATCCAAGGGTCGCCTCCTCTGCGTCAATCGAGGGATCCCCTCTACATGCTAATGAAAACTATTGTTGCCGATGAAATCAACAATCTTAAATCATTATGGAATTACTGCTGTGGAATTACCGCTGTGGATTATAAGACTTTGTTTCCCAGAGGATTAAAAGCTTACCGCAATGGGATTACCTACGAACAGTATGGAATTTCCAAAAACGTTATGGAATTATAATTTTTGATTCTTTCCACTTGCTGGATTACATCAAGATCAGAGACATTTGGTGGTATCCCTTCATGTTGGAACTCGTCCCCATGGACAGGCGATGACTTTCAAATGGGGGGACTGTAGTGGACACACCATGGTCTCTAATCGCTCTCAGTGATTACCTTTTCTGGAAGATAACTCCTGAAGGGACAATAACACTTTTATTACTTTAATTTGAATCAAAACACACATAAGTCACCCAGAGACTTCCTTTAATTTTTGTCACGGTATGGTACGAGGTAAGGGATGAGTCCCGTGGTACAGACAGGCAGACTTACTGAGACGCGAGTAAAAATCAAAACACTTTATTAAGACGAAATCAAACACTGACGTGGCAGTACAAAATGATAACAGACGCTCTAACTGTGGCTGAGTACTAACACTGAAACATGTAACCGAGATGTACTCACAGACCAGGAGCTGGGGAACAACACACCAGGGTAACAGGGACAATGACCCAACAATGAGACACACAAGAACGCAGACTAATATACATGGCTTAATTAATGACAAACACAAACACCTGTGACACTGAGCTGACAGACCAACAGAGGAACAGACAGGATGTAAGGAGGGGACAGAGCCAATCCTTACAGTACCCCTCAAAGACGCCTCCCGACGTCCCAAAAGAACACCCCCAAAAAACAGGGCGGGCAGAGGGAGGAACCGCAAGGACGGCAGGCACGAGAAAACAAGGACAGGGGACAAAACATAAGGACAACAAACCAAAAACCGACAGGAACAGGGCCTGGGACAAAAGCTAAACACAAAAACAAAACTAGAACACTAATGAGCGTCCAAACAACGAGGCCAAGACGTCAACCTCGGGCAAGGACCCCTCAGGTGGACAACCGGGAGAGTGTCCATTACGTAGGACCCCATCCGGTGGACGACCAGGAGGTAGTCCATCCTGCAGAGACACCTCAGGCGTGCGTCCCAGGGGCCGTCCATCGAGCAAGAGCTTCTGTCGATGACGAGGCCTCAGGACGGTCGAAGACGAGAGTGGGACCCTCCAGGGCCCATCCAGAACAGGAGCTTCCACATGCGGCGCAGCGGTGCTAAGCGTTGAGACGTCCTCGAGCGGCGTTGAGACGTCCTTGAGCGGCGTTGAGACGTCCTCGGGCGGCGTTGAGACGTCCTCAAGCGACACATCTGATGAACAGACGTCATCGATGTGGAGACCCTCCATCTGTGCGGAGTCCTCCAGCTGCGAGACCTCGTGGGAGGAGTCTTCCAGGACCAATCCGGATAAAGAAACGTGAGGAGCCCCCTCTAGGGACCCCTCGAGACTGGATACGAGAGGAGGTCCCTCCTGGGACCCCTCGAGACTGGATAAGAGAGAAGGTCCCTCCTGGGACCCCTCGAGACTTGATACAAGAGGAGGTCCCTCCCGGGACCCCTCGAGACTGGATACAAGAGGAGGTCCCTCCCGGGACCCCTCGAGACTGGATATGAGAGGAGGTCCCTCCTGGGACCCCTCGAGACTGGATACGAGAGGAGGTCCCTCCCGGGACCCCTCGAGACTGGATACGAGAGGAGGTCCTTCCCGGGACCCCTCGAGACTGGATACGAGAGGAGGTCCCTCCCGGGACCCCTCGAGACAGGATACGAGAGGAGATCCTTCCTAGGACCCCTCGAGACTGGATACGAGAGGAGGTCCCTCCTGGAACCCCTCGAGACTGGATACGAGAGGACCCCTTGAGACAGGACACGTGAGGACGTCCCTCCCGGGACCCCTCGAGGCAGGATACGTGAGGGCGTCCCTTCCGGGACTCCTTGAGGCAGGATACGTGAGGGCGTCCCTCCCGGGACCCCTCGAGACAGGATACGTGGAAGGCGTCCTCCTGGACCCTCCCGAGACAGGAAACATGTGACGTGCAGACCTCAAACAACATGGGTAGACCCTCCATCGACGTGGAGGCGTCAGCAGTGAGAGGACCCTCCATCGATGTGGAGACGTCAGTGGTGAGCGGACCCTCCATCGACATGGAGGCATCAACGGTGAGAGGACCCTCCATCGATGTGGAGGCGTCAGCGGTGAGCGGACCCTCCATCGACGTGGAGGAGTCAACGGTGAGAGGACCCTCCATCGATGTGGAGGCGTCAGTGGTGAGCAGACCCTCCATCGACGTGGAGGCGTCAGCGGCGAGTGGACCCTTCAGACCCTCCATCGATGTGGAAGCCGCGTCGGGACCCTCTGTAGAGGCGGAGACATCTGTCGCGCCGGGACCCTCTGTAGAGGCGGAGACATCCGTGGCGCTGGGACCCCCCGGAGGCGAGGAACCAGGAGACAAGGAACCAGGCGAAGCATCGTCAGGTGAGACTTCAGTGGCCAAAGAGTCTGTGGGTGATGCTTCTGATGCAACGTCCTCTGTAGGCAAAGTAGAAGCAGGACCTGTAGGTGCTGGTGGTGCAGCATCCCCTAGTTCCATCGGCAGGACAGCACCCTCTGTAGGAGGTTTAGGAGCAGCACCCTCTGTTGCTGCAGAGCATGCAGTGTCAACGTCCTCCATCTTAGTTTTAGCCTCATCCTAAAGTGTTCTAGCCAAAGACAAAATCTGGAGGAAACCTGAGTCAATCACAGAACAAGGACTGTTAATAATAATGTCATTAATAATAGAGTATGTCTTGTATTTATAATGGAGGTACGGGTTATTGATAGCAGCATGAATTAGTCTTTTTATCTGCTGGAAAATGTGATTGGCCTCTTCATATCTCTGTCCCACAGCGACCACTGAGGTTGAGGTGGGATCTGTCCACCCTTCAGTGTGTCCTGCAGGCTCTTCCTGTGTGAGTCCTGCAGGAGTAGCGACACCTGTGGTCAAAGTGCGAACAGGCTGCTCCCTTTGTGGAGGAGTCTTGTGAGACCGCTTCCTTTCAGCTGTGTCAGCAGTGTGGCGTGCAGGAGTCTCCGTGACTCCTACAGACGTGGTGTGAGGGAACACATACCCCCCTTCAAAGAACGTCTCCCCCGAGACGTCACAAGGCATGGGCGCGGGCACCCCTCCCCCTTTGGAATTCCCCCAGGCATTTCAGACAGCGTGGGAGAAACAGAGGGAGGAACGGGCTGAAACCCGGAAACGTGCGACTTCGCCGGTTGCCGCCCCCTCCGGCGGCGCCGTGTTTCTGGAGCTGGAAACGGCAGGAGTTCCTCCGAGTCTGAATCCGAACCGTCGTCGGACACATTCCACAGAGAGATGGCTCGTGCAGGAGCGAAGGAAGTGAACCGTTCGGAGAAGCCGCCCCGACGCTCCCTCGCTCGCTCTGCTGCCAGCATGGGAGTCGGAAGCCGCTCTGGCTCGTCTGTAGCTGCTCCAAGCAGTTTCGGTGCGAAACCCGCCGACTCTGATGGCCGTAGCTTCCCTCCGAGCAGACATCTTCTGCCTCTGGGTGAGTTACCTGTCCGTGGGACTCAAAATGGTCGGGTCATTTCTGTCACGGTATGGTGCGAGGTGAGGGATGAGTCCCGTGGTACAGACAGGCAGACTTACTGAGACGCGAGTAAAAATCAAAACACTTTATTAAGACAAAATCAAACACTGACATGGCAGTACAAAATGATAACAGTCGCTCTAACTGTGGCTGAGTACTAACACTGAAACATGTAAACGAGATGTACTCACAGACCAGGAGCTGGGGAACGACACACCAGGATAACAGGGACAATGACCCGACAATGAGACACACAAGAACGCAGACTAATATACATGGCTTAATTAATGATAAACACAAACACCTGTGACGCTGAGCTGACAGACCAACAGAGGAACAGACAGGATGTAAGGAGGGGACAGAGCCAATCCTTACAGTACCCCCCTCAAAGACGCCTCCCGACGTCCCAAAAGAACACCCCCAAAAAACAGGGCGGGCAGAGGGAGGAACCGCAAGGACGGCAGGCACGAGAAAACAAGGACAGGGGACAAAACATAAGGACAACAAACCAAAAACCGACAGGAACAGGGCCTGGGACAAAAGCTAAACACAAAAACAAAACTAGAACACTAATGAGCGTCCAAACAACGAGGCCAAGACATCGACCTCGGGCAAGGACCCCTCAGGTGGACAACCGGGAGAGTGTCCATTACGCAGGACCCCATCCGGTGGACGACCAGGAGGCAGTCCATCCTGCAGAGACACCTCAGGCGTGCGTCCCAGGGGCCGTCCATCGAGCAGGAGCTTCTGTCGATGACGAGGCCTCAGGACGGTCGAAGACGAGGGTGGGACCCTCCAGGGCCCATCCAGAACAGGAGCTTCCACATGCGGCGCAGCGGTGCTAAGCGTTGAGACGTCCTCGAGCGGCGTTGAGACGTCCTTGAGCGGCGTTGAGACGTCCTCGAGCGGCGTTGAGACGTCCTCAAGCGACACATCTGATGAACAGACGTCATCGATGTGGAGACCCTCCATCTGTGCGGAGTCCTCCAGCTGCGAGACCTCGTGGGAGGAGTCTTCCAGGACCAATCCGGAGAAAGAAACGTGAGGAGCCCCCTCTAGGGACCCCTCGAGACTGGATACGAGAGGAGGTCCCTCCTGGGACCCCTCGAGACTGGATAAGAGAGAAGGTCCCTCCTGGGACCCCTCGAGACTTGATACAAGAGGAGGTCCCTCCCGGGACCCCTCGAGACTGGATACAAGAGGAGGTCCCTCCCGGGACCCCTCGAGACTGGATATGAGAGGAGGTCCCTCCTGGGACCCCTCGAGACTGGATACGAGAGGAGGTCCCTCCCGGGACCCCTCGAGACTGGATACGAGAGGAGGTCCTTCCCGGGACCCCTCGAGACTGGATACGAGAGGAGGTCCCTCCCGGGACCCCTCGAGACAGGATACGAGAGGAGATCCTTCCTAGGACCCCTCGAGACTGGATACGAGAGGAGGTCCCTCCTGGAACCCCTCGAGACTGGATACGAGAGGACCCCTCGAGACAGGACACGTGAGGACGTCCCTCCCGGGACCCCTCGAGGCAGGATACGTGAGGGCGTCCCTCCCGGGACCCCTTGAGGCAGGATACGTGAGGGCGTCCCTCCCGGGACCCCTCGAGACAGGATACGTGGAAGGCGTCCTCCAGGACCCTCCCGAGACAGGAAACATGTGACGTGCAGACCTCAAACAACATGGGTAGACCCTCCATCGACGTGGAGGCGTCAGCAGTGAGAGGACCCTCCATCGATGTGGAGACGTCAGTGGTGAGCGGACCCTCCATCGACATGGAGGCATCAACGGTGAGAGGACCCTCCATCGATGTGGAGGCGTCAGCGGTGAGCGGACCCTCCATCGACGTGGAGGAGTCAACGGTGAGAGGACCCTCCATCGATGTGGAGGCGTCAGTGGTGAGCAGACCCTCCATCGACGTGGAGGCGTCAGCGGCGAGTGGACCCTTCAGACCCTCCATCGATGTGGAAGCCGCGTCGGGACCCTCTGTAGAGGCGGAGACATCTGTCGCGCCGGGACCCTCTGTAGAGGCGGAGACATCCGTGGCGCTGGGACCCCCCGGAGGCGAGGAACCAGGAGACAAGGAACCAGGCGAAGCATCGTCAGGTGAGACTTCAGTGGCCAAAGAGTCTGTGGGTGATGCTTCTGATGCAACGTCCTCTGTAGGCAAAGTAGAAGCAGGACCTGTAGGTGCTGGTGGTGCAGCATCCCCTAGTTCCATCGGCAGGACAGCACCCTCTGTAGGAGGTTTAGGAGCAGCACCCTCTGTTGCTGCAGAGCATGCAGTGTCAACGTCCTCCATCTTAGTTTTAGCCTCATCCTAAAGTGTTCTAGCCAAAGACAAAATCTGGAGGAAACCTGAGTCAATCACAGAACAAGGACTGTTAATAATAATGTCATTAATAATAGAGTATGTCTTGTATTTATAATGGAGGTACGGGTTATTGATAGCAGCATGAATTAGTCTTTTTATCTGCTGGAAAATGTGATTGGCCTCTTCATATCTCTGTCCCACAGCGACCACTGAGGTTGAGGTGGGATCTGTCCACCCTTCAGTGTGTCCTGCAGGCTCTTCCTGTGTGAGTCCTGCAGGAGTAGCGACACCTGTGGTCAAAGTGCGAACAGGCTGCTCCCTTTGTGGAGGAGTCTTGTGAGACCGCTTCCTTTCAGCTGTGTCAGCAGTGTGGCGTGCAGGAGTCTCCGTGACTCCTACAGACGTGGTGTGAGGGAACACATACCCCCCTTCAAAGAACGTCTCCCCCGAGACGTCACAAGGCATGGGCGCGGGCACCCCTCCCCCTTTGGAATTCCCCCAGGCATTTCAGACAGCGTGGGAGAAACAGAGGGAGGAACGGGCTGAAACCCGGAAACGTGCGACTTCGCCGGTTGCCGCCCCCTCCGGCGGCGCCGTGTTTCTGGAGCTGGAAACGGCAGGAGTTCCTCCGAGTCTGAATCCGAACCGTCGTCGGACACATTCCACAGAGAGATGGCTCGTGCAGGAGCGAAGGAAGTGAACCGTTCGGAGAAGCCGCCCCGACGCTCCCTCGCTCGCTCTGCTGCCAGCATGGGAGTCGGAAGCCGCTCTGGCTCGTCTGTAGCTGCTCCAAGCAGTTTCGGTGCGAAACCCGCCGACTCTGATGGCCGTAGCTTCCCTCCGAGCAGACATCTTCTGCCTCTGGGTGAGTTACCTGTCCGTGGGACTCAAAATGGTCGGGTCATTTCTGTCACGGTATGGTGCGAGGTGAGGGATGAGTCCCGTGGTACAGACAGGCAGACTTACTGAGACGCGAGTAAAAATCAAAACACTTTATTAAGACAAAATCAAACACTGACATGGCAGTACAAAATGATAACAGACGCTCTAACTGTGGCTGAGTACTAACACTGAAACATGTAAACGAGATGTACTCACAGACCAGGAGCTGGGGAACGACACACCAGGATAACAGGGACAATGACCCGACAATGAGACACACAAGAACGCAGACTAATATACATGGCTTAATTAATGATAAACACAAACACCTGTGACGCTGAGCTGACAGACCAACAGAGGAACAGACAGGATGTAAGGAGGGGACAGAGCCAATCCTTACAGTACCCCCCTCAAAGACGCCTCCCGACGTCCCAAAAGAACACCCCCAAAAAACAGGGCGGGCAGAGGGAGGAACCGCAAGGACGGCAGGCACGAGAAAACAAGGACAGGGGACAAAACATAAGGACAACAAACCAAAAACCGACAGGAACAGGGCCTGGGACAAAAGCTAAACACAAAAACAAAACTAGAACACTAATGAGCGTCCAAACAACGAGGCCAAGACGTCGACCTCGGGCAAGGACCCCTCAGGTGGACAACCGGGAGAGTGTCCATTACGCAGGACCCCATCCGGTGGACGACCAGGAGGCAGTCCATCCTGCAGAGACACCTCAGGCGTGCGTCCCAGGGGCCGTCCATCGAGCAGGAGCTTCTGTCGATGACGAGGCCTCAGGACGGTCGAAGACGAGGGTGGGACCCTCCAGGGTCCATCCAGAACAGGAGCTTCCACATGCGGCGCAGCGGTGCTAAGCGTTGAGACGTCCTCGAGCGGCGTTGAGACGTCCTTGAGCGACGTTGAGACGTCCTCGAGCGACGTTGAGACGTCCTCGAGCGGCGTTGAGACGTCCTCGAGCGACACATCTGATGAACAGACGTCATCGATGTGGAGACCCTCCATCTGTGCGGAGTCCTCCAGCTGCGAGACCTCGTGGGAGGAGTCTTCCAGGACCAATCCGGAGAAAGAAACGTGAGGAGCCCCCTCTAGGGACCCCTCGAGACTGGATACGAGAGGAGGTCCCTCCTGGGACCCCTCGAGACTGGATAAGAGAGAAGGTCCCTCCTGGGACCCCTCGAGACTTGATACAAGAGGAGGTCCCTCCCGGGACCCCTCGAGACTGGATACAAGAGGAGGTCCCTCCCGGGACCCCTCGAGACTGGATATGAGAGGAGGTCCCTCCTGGGACCCCTCGAGACTGGATACGAGAGGAGGTCCCTCCCGGGACCCCTCGAGACTGATACGAGAGGAGGTCCTTCCCGGGACCCCTCGAGACTGGATACGAGAGGAGGTCCCTCCCGGCACCCTTCGAGACAGGATACGAGAGGAGATCCTTCCTGGGACCCCTCGAGACTGGATACGAGAGGAGGTCCCTCCTGGGACCCCTCGAGACTGGATACGAGAGGACCCCTCGAGACAGGACACGTGAGGACGTCCCTCCCGGGACCCCTCGAGGCAGGATACGTGAGGGCGTCCCTCCCGGGACCCCTTGAGGCAGGATACGTGAGGGCGTCCCTCCCGGGACCCCTCGAGACAGGATACGTGGAAGGCGTCCTCCTGGACCCTCCCGAGACAGGAAACATGTGACGTGCAGACCTCAAACAACATGGGTAGACCCTCCATCGACGTGGAGGCGTCAGCAGTGAGAGGACCCTCCATCGATGTGGAGGCGTCAGTGGTGAGCGGACCCTCCATCGACATGGAGGCATCAACGGTGAGAGGACCCTCCATCGATGTGGAGGCGTCAGCGGTGAGCGGACCCTCCATCGACGTGGAGGAGTCAACGGTGAGAGGACCCTCCATCGATGTGGAGGCGTCAGTGGTGAGCGGACCCTCCATCGACGTGGAGGCGTCAGCGGCGAGTGGACCCTTCAGACCCTCCATCGATGTGGAAGCCGCGCCGGGACCCTCTGTAGAGGCGGAGACATCTGTTGCGCCGGGACCCTCTGTAGAGGCGGAGACATCGTGACGCTGGGACCCCCCGGAGGCGAGGAACCAGGAGACAAGGAACCAGGCGAAGCATCGTCAGGTGAGACTTCAGTGGCCAAAGAGTCTGTGGGTGATGCTTCTGATGCAGCGTCCTCTGTAGGCAAAGTAGAAGCAGGACCTGTAGGTGCTGGTGGTGCAGCATCCCCTAGTGCCATCGGCAGGACAGCACCCTCTGTAGGAGGTTTAGGAGCAGCACCCTCTGTTGCTGCAGAGCA
>JBBPBX010009164.1:0-24347 GCA_038048925.1 Garcialebias charrua | reverse complement strand
GAGCACACTTGACTGGTCGTGAAGGAATTGTCGCGAACACACAGCTACAATGAGTTTCTCTTCCATAGTACACGACTCTCGGGTCTTTTCTGTGACCAACAAACAATACGTCACATAGTGCGCGCGCACCCTCGTTTCCGCGTCACACAGGGACTCTCGCCCTCTCCTCCTCCTCTCTTCTCCTCCTCTCTTCTCCCCCCGACACTCCCTGATTGGTTGCCACACCAACCAATCAGGTAGAGTTGAGCGGCATTTGAAAGTTTGAACCGCAAAATCTTCAGCATGTTGAATGCGCGGTTTGGAGGCTGAAGCCGGTTCACGTGCACGGAAAAACGCTTCCCAGCACGCTCAACACGCACGCGACCTGACGCCAGACGCCAAGACGTGGCTGGAAGCGCGTCCACCATTGACTTTACATGTAAACTGGACGCTCCTGCTGCTCAAACGCTGCTTGGTGTGACTACACCATAAGGTAAGTCCAAATTACCTGTCCGTGGGACTCAAAATGGTCGGGTCATTTCTGTCACGGTATGGTGCGAGGTGAGCGATGAGTCCCGTGGTACAGACAGGTGGACTTCCAGAGACATGAGTAAAATCAAAACACTTTATTAAGGGGAAAACAAAACAACTGACGCGGCAGTTACAAAACAATACGGACGCTCTTCTGTGGCTGGAATACCAACACTAAACACTAAACCCAAACATGAAGACGAGTTGTACTCACAGACCAAGGAGCTGGGGAACGACACACCAGGGAACAGGGACAATGACCCGACAATGAGACACACACCTGAGACGCTGAGCTGACAGACCAACAGAGGAACAGACAGGATGTAAGGAGGGGACGGAGCCAATCCTTACAAATCTGGCTCCCTTCATTAAAAAATATTTTTTTTGGTGGGGTGGTTCTGGGTTTGGGTTTTGTTTATTGCATTTATGATTCAATGCGATAGAATAAACAAATTGAAAAGGTAACAGGTCATTGTAAACTTTGGTTTATTTAATGACTTTAATTGCTGGATGTCCAGCCGCGAAGCTAATGGCTTTCAGTAATGTGGCCCCCTGAGCAGTTTAGTTGAATAGCTCTGATTTAGAGGCATTTATTTTGTGTTGCTCCAAGTTTCGTTGAAATTTGTCCATTTGGTTTATAGATACTTCCCTAGCAGACGCCAAAAGATAATGCTCAGGTTTAAAGCAAAGAGGTGCAGAGTAGGGATGGGGCCGATCCAATCCAGTATCGGTTTCCAATACCAGCATAATTTAAAGGAGACCACATATAGGTCTTTAAAATTTTTATGTTATGTCTGTGTGCTATCTTGACAATATTAATTCATTTTAATACACAAAATAATTCTTAGATAATTAATTATACCCTTTTTAATTCTGCCATTTTTAACTTTCGTTTTGAACGACCGGTTTCTGATACAAGTTCTGAAGTCCACGCCCTTCAACGATCTGTTTACGCCCTCTGTAACAGCCAGTATCTGTAATGTGTTGTTGTTTTAAAATTAGCTCTTTTTTTATTACTCATTTGACTTACTGTTAGTGTTAGCTTAAGATAACTTACCGAAACCCGTCTGAGCGCGCCGCAATTTGCTGCTCCTTTTAGCATGAGACCACCCGAATCCGATGCTAATGTTAGCTTGTTCCTCTTCCGGTGTTCGCCAGCTCCGCTCGTTGCACGCGGCGATTTTGGGAGTTATCGCTGTTCCAGTCAAGACAACACAAAGTTCACCAAGTGTCTCCCGTAAATTAATCCGTAAGGAGAAGGTCCTCGCTGCTGCGAGGCTGCTGCGAGGCAGCAGCGAGGCTGTACAGTTGAAGCTCCGCTCCATCGCGCCAGAAGAGGGTCCCGTTGCCGCCGGTCCCTACGCCGGGGGTCTGCTCGTTTAATTTTTGCCGGCTGCGCGTTGGGAGCGATCGCAAATACACTAAAAATTGAACTAAAACATAAAAATAACAATTATACTTTATTTATAAAGCCATTTAAAAAAACCACAGCTGCAACAAAGTGCTGTACACATGAAATTAAGAACATATAAACAAAAGATGAGATGAAATCATGAAAAACAACAGTCATGTGTTTAATACAGAAGTGGGTTGAGCCCAGAGCCATATAAAGTGAGAGTTGCGACACTTCCATAGAGTTCCGTTGTAAGAATGGAATGCGGAAGTCACGTGGGTCATGGAGGGGGCGATTCGTTCCATGGCTGTTTTACAGTCTGACTCTGCCTGCAGTAGCGCTCCGTCGCCGCCAGAGGGCGCAGCTCCACAAGGTTTCCATAGCCGTTGTTTGGAACGATTGACCGCTGTCGGCGACTTCAAAGAGTGTCAGAACTCTCTATATATACGGCTCTGGTTGAGCCTAACCAGGGGTTGCTAGGTGAGGGGCTGGACTCATGTTGGGGTGGGTTGTCCTCTCGCTTGTGACGTCACAAGCGCGATTGTTTTCAAAACGAAACCTAAATTATCACAGTAAAATAAATCTACTTAGAGTAAATAAACCACTGGGTGCATTTTTTTGGCCTTAGGACTGTTTTTTTATGAAGTAAATACCCAAAGTTGAGTAAAAAAAAAACATTAAAAAGTGAATTTTGCATGTGTGGTCCCCTTTAAGTATCGGATTTTCCAATCCAACCTGCCAATATTTCCGATCTGGCTTCAAAGAAAACTTGTGTTCCACCTTATTCTGTGACAGCCATCTTAACATTGTGTGAGTTAGACCCAATGAAGACACTCTTGGCCTCACAACAGGAAACACCCAAACTTTAACAGCACACAAGAGGCAGGTCTATATCACAAACGTCCTTCTCACTCATGGTGCAGCTGGAAAACAAAAAAAAAACTGCTAAACATTATGGGAAAGACAACACAGTCCACTCCCCTTAACTACTACGGGAGTGGATTTTGTTTTCTTTCCCATAATGCTTAGCGGTATTTTAGACTAAAATGCTACTAATACAAATGCTTAGCGGTATTTTAGACTAAAATACCGCTAAGCATTATGGGAAAGACAACAAAATCCACTCCCGTAGTGGTTAAGGGGAGTGGACTGTGTTGTCTTTCCCATAATGCTTAGCGTTTTTTTAGTTTTCCAGCTGCACCATGAGTGAGAAGGACGTCTGTGATATAGACCTGCCTCTTGTGTGCTGTTAAAGTTTATGAGTTTCCTGTTGTGAGGCCCAGAGTGTCTTGTTGGGTTTAACTCACACAATGTTAAGACAGTAGTCACAGAATAGTCGCAGTTCAAAAAATGTATTTTTACAGTCTCTTACACCTGAATGGTTTTGGATTGGAAAAGTATCGGTATCAGCCGATAACCAGTTTTAAGTATCGGTATCTGATCGGAAGTAAGAAATGTGGATTGGTGCATAGTGCAGAGTGATGTACTGTATTGTGTTTCTTGTGAATACTGTAATTCTCAGCTGCAACCACATACATTTTTAGCTCAACGTCTCAGAGGAACAGCCATTTTTGAGTTTTCTAGACTCAGTTGGCTGTGGTGAGCAATTTCAGTTGTGTTGACTCCAAATGTTAATCAGCTGAAAGTTTCATTAAAATACATTCAGCGATCCATGAGAATTTTTGCAAATGATGCAAGCAAACACACAAATACACACACAGTCCATGGATTATCACTGTCTTTGCCTTTGCTGGTGGAAAACAAAGAAGAGCACAAATCTGTCTCAGGCTGCAGCCTCTGACATCATGAAGTGAAAAGTTTACAGATGAATACTACACTGGCAACAAAAGTGAGACAGGACAACACAACTTAGTGATTTTATGAAATTACATTGGGTGATGCAGTTCTCGTTGCCCTGGTGTGGCAACAGAAAACAACTGCTGTAAAGATAGCGAGCACTGGATTTATAAAGCCACAGTTACTTATCCACAGCAAGCCAGAGAAATGAAACTACATCGGAATGTAATCCGACATGTTTTGGATTGAAAGATTCTGTAGCGTAAACTAAAAACACCAGAAGCTTTTTTACATACAGGTGTAGTCATAAACCACATAACAGACCAGAAAAATAAAAATACAAATAATGGCGACCAGGTACTGAACTAATTAATATATTCCTCCTCTGTTTTCTGACTTGTGTCTCTACTCGACCCTATCTGATTAAAAACAGAACCTACAAGAGGGGGAAGCAAAGATGGACAGAATCCCCTGATGCATAATAACATATGAATCTGTGTGGTAATAAAAACAAATACAGCAGCAGCCGAGGATCAGGTGATAGAGTAAATAATCAGTCAGCAAAATGGTTGTTTAAAGTCCAACTTGATGGACAAGATACTGAACCACATGTTGTTACCTAGTGTCTGAGTGTGAGTATACACAGTAACAAGCAAAATGTATAAATAGGATGTTCAGTAATATACAAGACGAGATGAGATGAGATAAGACATAGAACTTTACTGATCCTGCAGAAAATTGTTGCAGAGTTTGAGTACAAAGGAACATACGCAAGGAATCACACAAGATATTAAAAATAACAGAGAATATAAAAATACCAGCAATTAAGTTCTAAACAGGTGTAAACAGAAACATTAAAGTGTTTATTGTGGTGCAGGATTAATTTTATTGTCCTATGTGTAGAAAGGGGGAGGAGTTGAAAAGTTTGAAGGACTTCCTGTGTCGTTCTGTGGAGCACCTTGGTGGTCTCAGTCTACGACTGAAGGTGCTGTGGTCATACACGGGGTGTGACGTGTTGTTCATGATCTGGAGCAGTTTCCTCATCATCCTCTGCTCAGACACCTCTGTCAGAGACTGCAGCTCCACTCCCAGACCTGAACCAGCTCTCTTCATGAACTTATCAAGTCTGTTGGCATCAGCTTTGTTCACCCTGCTGCCCCAGAAGACTCTGGAGACCACTGAGTGGTAAAACATCTGCAGCGTGGTCCTGCAGACGTTAAAGGACCACCAACATGATTTTTTTACTATTCATAAAATTGCTCAAAATATATATATTTTATCATTTAAATATGTTCCTTTATGCAAACAAAATGATAAATCACTTTAATTTTGCTTTAAAAGTGATTTTGAACTTCAAGCCGTGTTTAATCATGGGAAATCTGATTACACCCGAACGCACCATCTGTGATGTCACACCGGGCAGAGCTCTGGGCTTGTCACAGTGCGCAGGTATGAGCAGCTCGACATGAAGGTAAGTCTGATACAGCATCAGACCTAAATTAGATCCTGTTGTTTCTTGTTCCATCACCCAAACTATTTTCTGCTTCCCAAAATGAAGACAAATAGCTCAAATCTTCACATAGATTGATAAATTTGTCGGGTTTTAAATGGTCCGCTATTAAAGAGACCAGAGCCCTCTGCCCAGTGTTACATCACAGATGGTGCGTTCGTGTGTAATTGGATTTCCCATGATTAAACACGGCTTGAAGTTCAAAATCACTTTTAAAGCAAAATTAAAGTGATTTATCATTTTGTTTGCAAAAATGAACATATTTAAATGATAAAAGATATATATTTTGAACAATTTTATGAAAATTAAAAAGTCATGTCAGTGGGGCTTTAAAGGACCTGAGTTTCCTCAGACGAAAAAGGCGACTCTGCCCTAGAGGGTGTTGGTGTTAGCTGTCCAGTCCAGTTTGTTGTACAGGTGGACCCCCAGGTACTTGTAGCAGTCCCCAGTGGGGGTGGGGGGCTGGTCTTCTTCCTGTACTCCACATGCAGCTCTTTAGTTTTTTCAACATTGAGTTGCAGGTGGTTCTGTCCACCACACCTCTGTATTCAGCTTCCTGGTCACCAGTGATGCAGCCCAGAGTCATCCAAGAAGTTCTGCAGATGGAAGGATTGTGACCTGTACCTGAAGTCCGAGGTGTAGAGGGTGAACAGAAACGGTGAGAGGACCGTCCCCTGAGGCGCCCCCATGCAGCTCAGTGTGGTGTCTGAGGTGGTGTTCTGCAGCCTCACATGCTGTGGCCGACCAGGCTCTGGTCCAGGTGACCAGTGAGCGACATATAAGACAGAACCATGCACCAGCTCAAAAGGATTTTTAAAGTCCAGCCCACGTTAAAACTGATATGTTATTAGACCCTGTGGTCTTAGAAGAAATGCAAATTGTTGCATGCTTTGTATTTCACAAACTAACGTTATTTTGTGATTAGGGAGAACTGAGCCATTTTGTTCAGTCTCATGCAACGTTGTGAGCTCCTGTGAGATCTGTTAGAGCTCAAAGTGTGTGTTGAGGATGACTCAGGTACTGCCACATCAACTTTTAGCACAAAAACTAAAACTGGCTGAGTTACAGACATTTCTGTAGCTGTGGCTGCCATCTTGAGTTGGGTTAACTCCAAGGTGAATCAGTTGCAGATGTGCAGCCAATGATAACTTTCTAAGTGTTTACTTACAATCTGTCCAATGATTCATGAGATACTGTTTTAACAGACAAACATACACACACACCCACACATGCACACATGCACTTACAAACAAAAGGACAAAAACAATAATGCCACTGTCCTTTGGCGTCAGGCAGTGGTGGAGAAAGTACTCAAACAGTGTACTTAAGTAAAAGTATAAATAAACATACAAAAATGTACTCTAGTAAAAGTAGAAGTACCATATTAATGTTTTTACTTAACTAAAAGTAAATAAGTATTTGCTTTTAAAAATACTTAAAGTATTAAAAGCAAAAGTACTTGCTGAACATATTACCTAATGCAATGATCCACAATATCATTAAGTGTGTGTACTGTATGTATAGTTTCTGTAATGCATGAATAGTGTTGAGTCATTTTAATGAACAATGCTGCAGATAGTACATGTTTTTATTGTGTGACACCGTTCACACTTGGGCTTGTGATTCTGTGCAGCAGTATTTCAGGGATGACATGTAGAGTTAAATGTCATTAAGCAAAATAAGAAAGAGGAATGATTTTACCTTTGAAAATTTTTATTTACACAAAGTAAAACCAATGTGTCATTTTAACTGAAGTATAAACATTAAGTAAACGTTGTCTGCCTGGAAAAAGACCCATTAGACCTAACAAAGGAACATCTGATCATTTCAACTCCAGTTTGTCATCAACTCTAGTTAAAATACTGTCTAGTCAACCTTGTGATGGGTCAATAGTGAACAATATTTTAACTTCCTGACACCATTTGCAAAACTTGGACCCAAGTGTCGAGTCATTTGGTGGAATCATTGTGGGTGTGTTAGTGGTGCTGTGGGTGCACCCAGCTCAATGATGTACAGTATATACTAGAATATATGTCATGAGCCCAGTTTTTCTTCAGAGAGTCAGAGTTTCTTTACTTGTCATTCGCATCACATGTGGTACATGTAGTGGAACGGAATTATGGACTTTGTACACAGGGTCCCAGTTACGTCCAACAATAGCAAAAATATAAAGTGTAAAAAGAAACAGTAAATAAGGATCTTAGATATGAACTAAGATACATGCTAAAACAACGCCAAACAGTACGCTTAAAGATCTAAGATATATGTCAGTCACTAATAGTGAAAAACAATACACCAAACAACAGCAGCATGGTTCTGATAGGTTCTGTTCTTAAAGGTGGGTCTAACGTTACCTGTCCACTTTGCAGTGATTCAATCAATGAACCAACTCCCCTCTCACCACTGGATACTTTCAAACTAATGAACAAATGAATAACACACAATGTGGATGTAACGTGTAACACATTATAGAAATGTAGTGTTTAACCAATGTTTAGCCATTTAGCTCAAGTAAAGTAAAGTACAGATACATGAAAAATATACTTAAGTACAGTAACAAAGTATTTGTACTTTGTTACATCCCACCACTGGCATCATATAATAACTACCACTAAAAGAGCCTGTTAAAAACACTGTTCAATAACGTTCAGTCTGAATTGTTTGTGCAAGCAGAATAAAAGTCTCCAGTTTTAGAAATGATTCAGCATGTGAGAACATACATCCTCTTCCCAGCTCTTTGTTTGGAATGGGAGTTAAATGGCCTCAGCCTACAAAAACAGCAACTCCTGAATCATGCCTGCCGAATTCTGCTCACGGTCACGGATAATGACTTCACCAGAGCTGAAGGGAAAAAACAACTTTCACCCAACACCGTTCAGCCGAGGCAAACGAAACGACAAGATCCACGAGCTGCAGCTCAAGTCAGTGCACGCCGGAACATACAGAGACTCTCGTAAAATCCATAAGACCAAAGCTAAAGCGTAAAACAGATGCATCCATCCTGAAAAAATGTCTGAGGTCACACTTTGTGTTGAATGAGGGAAAAAAAAAAGATTTTTTTTCTCCAAATGTGCAAAGAATTAGGATAAACATGCCATCAGTAAATTATAACAAGATCTAAAACCATACAGAATGCACAACATACACACCATCAACTCACATGTTTTAAATGTTACCATTGGTATTCCTTTATCCACGTCAGATGCATCTTTCTTGGTTTTCTTCACCCTTCCTTTCCTGCTGTTCATGAGATCTTATTTAAATTAAAGACAAAATCCAGTCTCAACGTGAAAACAATCCTACTAGCACAACAACAACAACCCGGCATGTCTTCTCCACCCAGCAGCTTCTGTCCCTTTGCACCAGCTCAGGTGCCGCAGGCTGCAACTACCGCATTAGCTGAGGAGTCCTCTACAGGAAAATGTCAGTGCAGCTGCAGAGAGCTGCCAGTTGCACACTGAAGAGGCTGTTCAAGCGTTACAGTCACGCACACACACACATACACACACGCACACACACAGTCCAATAGGAAGCAAAAGGAATCCCACAGAAAACTCTTTGTGGGGGTCTGGGCATGATGCCCTGCAGAACTCTGGCCAAAGGATGAATAAATGATATAAAAAGCACCAATCCTCACATGCACGGGAAGTTGAAGTTCATGAATGATCTGTTCAGAAACAGAAAGGACTAAACAGCAACTCAAACACAAACAAGCCGGACTCGTTCAAGTCAGAGGTGACAGGGCTTTCTCTGTTGCAGGTCCGAGACTGTGGAATGAGTTGCCACTGAGTGTCAGGCAGGCTCCCTCTCTCACAGTCTTTAGGTCTCGCTTGAAAACCCACTTCTATTCTCTTGCCTTTAACACGGTGTGATTTGTTTTGATCCTCTCTGTACTATACATTTTTGACCATTTTAGTTAGTTTCTGTTGTTATTTGTATCTACAGGGGTTCCCCAACTTACGAGCGCATCAACATACGAGGTTCCGGATTTGCAAGCTCACTAACGAGCAGTAAATTTGTACAGAACATACAGAAAATACAGCACTGGTATGTGTTTTTAGATGAAAGTGTGTTAGCTAACCGTTTGGAAACAATTTTCTGAGCATGTTTATGAACTAGTATGAACATTTGTGATGAAAAACAAGTGTTCGTAGTAGTGCTAGCATAAATTTTCCGACGTACGACCGAAAATCCGGACTTACGAATGACACGTGTTTCGGGTTCCGACATACGAGATTTCATGTTACGAGCACCTCGCAGGAACGGAACTCGCTCGTAAGTCGGGGACCCCCTGTATATTTTTATTTTACGTTTTCCTGTCTGCTATGCTTGTTTGTTTCTATTGTACAGCACTTTGGTTGGCCTTGTGTCTGTTTAAGTGCTCTATAAATAAATTGGTATGGTAAGTCTTACCGTCCCACTCTCTCCAGGAGTGTTTGTGACCTGCAGGACTGAAGGGAAACGAGGAGCCCAGTCCAGAGATGTCCAAGTTCTGAATCAGATGACTGAGGCGGTTCATGATCTGGTAGGATGCCTCCCCACCCTCCCGCAGGAACTCGTGAAGGGACATGCAAGCCGGCTGCTGGTCTCAGTCTCAAACCGTCGTCCAGGGAGTCGACCTCCTCCTGCACAACCCAGCAGACGCCAAAACACAGCTTCCAGACGCAGACATGAGACACAATCGTCTCTGTGCAGAGTCACTGTGGATCACAAGCTCTCACGCACGTCCAGTGAAGCCACCTCTGCTCTGATACATGCACAACAAGACCTGCGTCCTCTGCGGTGCCACATTGGGGAGTCGAAGAATCAGGACTGAGGCGAGTCTCTGACACAGAACAGGTGAGCCTCGCTCTGCCGGTGCACACGTGCACCACTGCAGGTGTAACTGTTAACACTTCAGAGCAGCAAAGGTTTCACAGTAAGTGGACACAGAGGGAGGGTGGAGCGCGACAGAAGCTGAGGGCAGCCGGTGGAACACAAATCCCCTTCTGCTTCTCAGGCTAATTATATTCCTCCACTCCTGAACTAATCTGTCTTTTCTTTCACTCTTTGAATCTTTGATTCTTTCAGGCCGTTCGTTTCTGCTCAACCAGGAGACGAGGCCACAAAACACCAAAGGCTGAAAACACTCATCTGTAAAACAAGAAACTCTGGCCCGTAAAAGATATGGCACACATGGAGAGAGTTCATTTGCTGTCAGCCAGGCTGACGGAGTCTTCTTCGATGGAGGAGGAGGTTTGTCTGAGTCTTTTGACTTGTTTTGTGTGTTTATGAGTTTGTGGAAGAGATGGGAGAGCCTCTTCACTCTGACATCCTGATGAGGCGACTGCAGGGGAACAAACATTTGCTCTTTCTTCTGGACATGTCTACCTCTCATGTTGTCCCTGATTAGTTTTTCAACACACGGACTTCACACTCCGTGTGCTGATCATTTTGTAAGGCTGCTGCTCCCAATGGCACTTTAAAGAGACACTTCAGCTGTTGTACTGTAAAGGGTTCTGTGGACAGATAACAAATACTATCTTGAAGTCAAATGGTAATCGTCAGATTGACGCACAACAATAATTTAACACCTTGAGCGTGTTGAAAAATATTTAAAATTTGACATACTGGGGGCAATTCTAACTCTCCAGCACGGTATTACCGGGTAAAAGTTTGTGTTTATGAACACAACTTTTGAACTTCATCCATCCAACATCTTCTTTTTCAGATCACAGGGGTCACGAGTGCCCATGTCCAGTCTTCACTGTGCAAGAGGCAGGAGACACCCTGGACAAGTCTCCAGTCCATCACAGGGACACATGGAGACAAACAACCTTTCACTCTCTCCCTCACACCTAGGGACAATTTAGAGTTACCATTCAGTCTAACATGCATGTTTTTAGTCTGTGGGAGGAAACCAGAGTACCTGGAGAAAACCCACACATGCACAGAGAGAACATGCAGACTCCACCCAGAAAGACCCCCCGCACTGGGATTTGAATAGGCGACCGTCTCACTGAGATGCAGCAGCTCCAGTTGCGCCACCGTGCTGTCCTTGATGTGCACGCTTTAAATTAAAACGCACTGGGATTTGAATAGGCGACCGTCTCACTGAGATGCAGCAGCTCCAGTTGCGCCACCGTGCTGTCCTTGATGTGCACGCTTTAAATTAAAATCAATAACGATGTCATCGTTTTTGAGTCAAATCTTGAAAATCCCATTATGCACCATATGGGACCGTGCACAATCTGTTCAGAGTGCAAGTTTGGGATGACTGTCAGCGACTACCACTCTAAACTTTAACCCAACATCTGTAAAAATGACTGTTATAGTAATTAGTTTGCTTGTTAAGGTTGATTTTTTTCATTCATTCAACCTTTATTTAGTCAGGTAAATCTTTTGAACCTCATGGGCTCATTTACGAAAGCGACCTGCTAAAACTAAAGAACAATGAACAGCAGTGATAGAATTTCATTAAACAATAAACAAACAAACAATAAACAATAGAAAACAAAAAGAGAGAAAAAAACAAAAGATTTTTTTTTCTTTCTTTTTTTTAACAAAGTATCAAAAAACTAGCAAAACATTATAAGGTAGACGTATAAAATCAAAGACAGGAACAAATCTGCATTGGTTTTTGCCAGGATTCCAACAGATTCTGAAAACCATTTAGAGAAGTCAAGGTCGAGAGCTTCAGATCTTTTTGTAAGATATTCCATGAAGCAGGAGCAGAGTAGGAGAAGGCCCTTTTTCCAAGTTCAGTCCTCACTGACGGAACACTGCAGGTAATCATGTCCTGAGAGCGCACGCTGTAGCTGCACTCACGCAAAGACATGTAGGAGGAGATGTATGAGGGCAGCAGACCAAGAAGTGATTTAAAGATGAAAATGTACCAGTGGAAGAGTCTGCGTGAGGTTAATGATGTCCAGTTAACCAGTGAATACAGGGTGCAGTGGTGGGTACGATAATCACAACCAGTTATGAATCTTAGTGCACCATGATAGAACATCCAACATCCGCAGGGTGCTTGTAGGAGCATTCATGTAGAGAATGTCACCGTAATCAATGGAGGGAAGGAAAGTCACAGATACAAGGCGTTTCCTAACATTCAGTGTTAGACATGATCTGTTTCTGAAAAAGAAACCCAGTTTAACTTTCAGTTTCTTCACTAGGTTTTCCACGTGGAGTTTAAAAGAGAGATGTGAATCGATCAGGATACCCAGATATTTATAGGAATCAACAAACTCAATAGGGACACCATTTGAAGATAAAATCAGAGGAGGATCTGCTGGAACCGCCTTCCTATTTGAAAAAAACATCCCTTTTGTTTTATCAGCATTTAGGACAAGTTTGAGACGGAACAAATCTGACTGGATGATGTCAAAAGCGGATTGCAGTAACTGGAAAGCCTTAGCTACTGTTTTAGCTCGGCAATAAACAACTGTATCATCAGCATAGAAATGTAAGGATGCATCAGGGATGCAGTGACCTACATTAGCTATGTAGATTGTAAAGAGAGTTGGTCCTAAAACTGAGCCTTGTGGTACACCATTTTTAACTGTTAAATAGCTGGAAGAAGCACCGTTATGTTGAACACATTGCCTCCGATTGGAAAGATAGTTAGAAAACCAACCGATGGTGTGATCAGAGAAACCGATTTCTGAGAGCTTATGACACAGGATGTTATGATCCACAGTGTCAAAAGCTTTAGACAGGTCTAAGAAAAGTGCAGCACAATAGTCCTTAGCATCCAATGCTTCAACAACATCATTCAGAACCTTCAGAGAAGCAGTTGTTGTGCTGTGTTTTTTCCTGAAACCAGATTGATGGAGAGGTAAGATGTTAAATGAGTCCAGATAATTTTTGATCTGAGAGTTTATCAGTTTTTCTAGAACCTTGGCTAAGATGCAGAGTTTAGAGATCGGTCGATAATTGTTCAGTGAGGTGGGGTCACCTCCCTTCAGCAAAGGAAGAACAAAGGCTGTTTTCCAAGCATCCGGAATGGTGTTTTGGCTTATGGACAGATTAAAGATGTGGGTCACAGGGACTGTGATGATATGAGCAGCCAGCCTTAAGAAATAAGGTGGAAGTTCATCTGGACCTGCAGATTTTTTAGGATCAAGATCATTTAACAGTTTATTTACCTCACTGACTGAGAATGGAGAAAAAGAGAAGGTGTGATTAACAGATGGTTGGCTTGTAGGAGGGATTTGATTTGTTGAAGTTTGATTATTAGATAAAGTGGCCGATTTTCCGTTTGTAACTGTATCAAATAAAGAACTAGAAGCAACAAAATGTTTATTGAAACAGTTCAGGATCTCGTGCTTATTTGACACAGGAACAGAGTCAACAAGTATTGTATTAGATGTAACAGCCATCTTGAATCAGGATGAATCCCAAAAGTTCAGTTGGTCAACTGAACAACAAACATTCGATCACTTCCTCTCAGTTTCCAGAAGTCATTCAGTTTTTACAATAACACCACCACGTGAACACATTAAAGAAGCAGAACAGAGCAGAAGGAAATTCAAATATAGGTTGTAAAGACTGAAGTGTAAGATGGAGAACATGTCTGAACCTGAAATGGAACTGAATGTTTCGTCAGTGCAGTATTTGTGTTTGTGAGCACGACCAACACGCTGCAGACTATCAGTGGCTTCTGGATCCATCTGTCTTCACACCTGCTCTGCCTGTAGGGATGATCACATTGCCAGGTGACCTCTTGGCAAAGTAGGAAGCAGAAACACACACTATGTTTACAAAAAAACTGAGCAAACCCCCCAAAGTTCACGTCTGATATATGAATGCCTTCTTTTGCTGCGGTGATCAGAATCCTGCAGGAAAGGCTGAGCGCTGTGACTCAGTGAACTGCAAGCATTTTCTTTAAATCAACTGGAAGTAGGTCAAATGCCCAGGAATGAGAAAACACTTTCTCTGAGTCTCTAGTCACTGTATTTACTGGGGACTTTAGACATTTTATTCATTCTACATATTTAAAAAGCTTATCAAATGGTGTTGAAAAAATCTGTTTCAGACTCAAGTATCGGTATCTTGGATTTATTAATTTATGATTTATTTTAATATTATTTAAAAAAGGTAAACTGATTTTCCCAGAAGACATTTCTTTAATCCTCCACTGTAGTTTTAGAGTGATCTTTTCTTCACTTTGCAAAGTTTCTGCATTATTGTTTTGTTCATGGTTCATCTTAAATGTGATGACACTGCAGAAGAAAGTTTTGTGCACAATAGCATCAATACATTTGTCAACTATTTGCATATTTTACTTTACCCATTTTTTGCAACTATGTATGTCTTTGAAACAACAGTCTCACTTTAACAACTTGTATTTATCTAAAAATACATCTTTTTTCTTTTCTCTATCATTAAAAAAAAATCAAATCCAAATCATAAAGCTTTAAAAAGGGATTCTTATCACTTTCTTGACAACTCAAGTACCAGAGAAATTGCATCCAGTGAAAATGCAGTGTGAATGCTTATATCTGAAGAACTTGCTGAAGAACAGCTGAAATTAGCAACAAAAAAAACATGCTGAATTGTAGCTGAAATGGGAGAACAAGCCTAAATTAGCAGAAGAAAGCAGAAAGAACACATATATGCTGAATTAGTTTTAGATTAGCAGAAATGAGCACAAAAAGTAGAAATTATCTGAAAAAAGATATAAAGAGAAAAAAGCTTAAACTACCAGAAAGAAGTGGAGAGAACACATTTGCTGAATTAGGTTGAAAAAGGTAGAAACGAGAGCTAAAACTGTGGAATTAGCTGAAAAAGCTAAAATTAGCATAAAAAATAGTAGTTGAAATAGCACAATAAGCTGAACCTTGCAGAACGGCGCTGAAAAGAGAATAACAAGCTGAAATTAGCAGAAATAATCTGAAAGAAGCACATATCAGCTGAAAAAACTCCTGCAATTAGCTGAAAGTAGCTGAAAAAAGTTTTACATTTGCACAAGGAAGCTGAAAGAAGCTGAAGCAGAACAAAATGTGAAAGCAGCAGTAAAAGGTTGTAAATTTAAAGATTTGAAGGATGTAAAATGAACTCAATTAATTTTCTGAGGGGAAAAAAAGAGGCAGAAATGCTAAATATTTCAAAAAAAGCTAAAGTTGCACCAATACCAAAATTCATATTCTTCTCCTGAATGAGCTGAACATTTTGATTTGTTGAAATAGCACAAAAATTGTGGAATAAGAAAGATGCAGAAAAACTTACAGAAGAAAAATGTATCACAATAGTGTGAATGCTTCATAAACATTCACACTATTAAGTCCAGTGACTACACAGGTTTATATTTGGTTGGTCAAACAGTAATTAACTCCTCGTTTCCCACATGTAGACACATTGTGAGAATACTTTTTGCTGTCCTGTTCTGTATGTTCAGGAGCAAAAAAAATCACACAAACTTAAGTAATTAAAATACTTTAAAATATGTATTCAAGCTATTTAAGACAGAAAATTAGCTGTAAATATTTATGTCTCTCATTACACATTGTGTCACAATGCACAAAAATCAGTGCTGTATTGCTAATACTCCAATATTTAACAAGGATCAAATGCTGTTAGGTTATAGAGACTGGTTGTTTCCAATGTTTTCTCTCAATGTAAAAATGAGTATTCAAAGCTGAAATGACATTTAATGTGACACAAACCTCCTCTCTCTTCTGAATCTATATACTGGTGCAATGTTTTTATTTACTTGTACAGCCGAGTTTTCTCCCAATATCTGGTCTGACGCATTAACTTGAACTACATCCAGAGGTTAAGGTGCACAGGTGACACTCCTAAAGAATCTCTTTAACAGATTTCCATGGAGCGACGTGCAGCGACTCAGCAGCAGTGAGGATGAGTCTGGATAAGCTGATCAGAAGGCCAGCTCTGTCCTGAGCTGTCCCCTCCACCCAGTGCAGGTGGTGGGAGACTTCCATCAGTCCTGGATGAAGTCGTGCACCCTCGGGTGACAACGTGACAGCCAGTGACGGGCGGTGAGGTTTGTGACAGGTGAGGCTGACTCGTCTGGAATCAATGCTCACACATTTTCCTTATTTTGTCTTCTCTCTTCTTCAGTGAACTTACTCAAATAAAGACTTGGCAGTTGTTTTTACACTGGATGTCCTTCCTGTCACAACCACAGACCACCGAGCTACCACAGCCCTCTGTGTGGAGCAGGGAGCTGATATCTAGGGTGCCTGGGGGAGCAGATGGTGGGGGTTAAAGGCCTTGCTCAAGGGCCTAGAGGGCAAACGAGGGTGGAGGCAGGTGTGGTGTCATACTCACATATACAAACCCCAAATATAAGTTAATATTTTAATTTAGTCTTTTGTTCTTCCTCTCTCTAATACCTTCTGTTTCGACTGAAAATTGAGTTTAGAAAAAATCCTTTAGTTTTGAGATATGATCTTCCACCCCCGCCCCTCTGTGTAACAGAGCAGTTGGGCAGCACGGTGGCACAACTGGTGAGAGTTGGGCAGCACGGTGGCACAACTGGTAGAGCTGCTGCCTCTCAGCGAGAAGGTTGCCGGTTCAAATCCCGGTCCGGGGCCTTTCTGGGTGGAGTTTGCATGTTCTCCCCGTGCATGCGTGGGTTTCCTCCGGGTACTCCGGTTTCCTCCCACAGACCAAAAAACATGCTTGTTAGGCTGATTGGTGACTCTAAATTGACCCTAGGTGTGAGTGTGAGAGTGGATGGTTGTTTGGTGTGAGTGAGACAGGTCCCTCTTGTAAATGAGTCCCCGTGACTCAACGAGGCTAGCCTGTATAAATAAAGGTTGAATGAATGAATGAAAACAGAAGAACACACAGCGATGTGCACCTGCTTCATTATCCCTGTGGGGCAGCACTGCCCCCTATTGGTGCAGTAAGGTACTTTCTGCATCACCCTGTGTATTTTCAGCGTGCATTATGACCGATTGGAGAGAAGAAATTTGTCACACACATTCACTGAGTAGATTAGATAGACTGTAGAACATCACCATGTGCAACACGTGTAATCAAGCATGTACTGTATATTGGCGATGTAAAGAGAGACAGCAGTGGGCATGTGCCAACTGCCTACTTCATATACAGGTAGTCCCCAACTTACGAGGGCCTCGACTTACGACGTTTCGTGGTTACGACACGCATCTACATAATAAATAAATAAATATATAATCTATATATATATATATATTATATACTGTATATACAGGTATTATATATACTGTATATACAAAGTCAAAGTCAAAGTCAACTTTATTGTCAGAACTGCAATATGTACAGGACATACACAGGACCGAAATTGCGTTTCTCTCAGTCCCTCGGTGCAACAGTAACCATCTAAACACTAAACACTAAAACATTTAATACACATAAGCATAAAATAGTAAAAAAGTGTAACACTGTCCTGAGTTTTTTCATAATAGTATAAAAGTATGAAAATTTACACCAACACTGAAACACCAAACACCCCTAAAACACCAAACACCCAATGAACATAAGCATAAAATGAAATAATAAAAGTGTAATACTGTCCTGAGTTTTTGCATAGTAGTATGAAAAGTATAAAAACGTAAATCTATAAAATAAACTGAAGTTTCTAGCGTTGACATTTGCAAAGAGTGGCACAGCAGCATATAAGTTAATGTACACAGTATATGTATGAGGTAGTTGATGTTGGTATAGAGGCAAAGTGGCATATGCAGTGAGGCACATAAGGCACATTTGGCATCCTTAGATAAGGCTAGTCAGAGAATGCTGTATATGTATCTGCAGTAGTGTAGATAAAAGTAGTGTAAATGTAAACAGTAGTACACAGTAGTATACAGGTGTATATATATTAAATATATATATATTTTGAAGCCGATTTGCGCAGTTTCTCTCAGTTTCCCGTTTCCCGTTTTGCTAGCTGTGGAGGCTACAGCTGCCTGTACTCTCTAAAAAAGCTAAGTCTGGTCCTCTGGACATTCAAAAAACAAAACAAAACTTGTTGGAGCAAGCTGGACAGGCAGAAACAGGCAGCAGCTGTGGAAAAGTAGCTGTTTTATGGACGGCGGTTTTACAACGTAAACGAATGGAGAATCCGGAGGAGGGAGGGAGAAATGGAGGAAATGGCTTCACCAGCAGTCCAGAGTAGGAAATTAACTATTTTTTCCCTTCATTATGGCTCTGAAATGTATGTGTTTTTTGATAATTATGTAGGGTACTGTGTTAGGATAGGCTAAGTGCTTGGTAAAATACAGTACTGTACGTATAAGGTGCAGTTTGGACGTATGTTTCGAGTTACGTCAAAATTCGCTTTACGACGCCACGTAGGAACGGAACTCCGTCGTAAGTCGGGGACTACCTGTATTTTATAAGACACAGTGCCTCAAGAGGTGAACCAGAGCACTACACTGCCTCATCACATTGGCACAGGCAATGTGTAAATTCTGCAATTTTGACCATTGAAGTGTTGAAATAATTCATAAAACATTCATTAATGAGCGTGCACTTTGGTGTTTTGAACCACTTTGGCATGGTCTGCCTTAGAGGAGTTGGCGGGGGAGAGGGCGGGCCCTGGAGGCCATCTTGCCACCAGCAAGCTGTTTTTTTCTACTCTAGGAGTGAGCTGTTTGTGGAATTCAGTTAGATTTGGTGGGTTCTTCAGACTGAAGAAGTCCTTCGGATGAAGAATGAAATGTCTCAGCAACAAAAGAAACAGTCTAGATGACCTAACCGAACATTGTTGGATTTATACCTGGATTAATGAGCATGAACTTTGATGTTCAGAAAACAGTTTTGCAAAACAGTTTTAAAGGACAGTCAAGTGGTCAAATGTATTTTCTCTTATCATTGTTAGTATTTTTACTTGTCATGATGGCAGGTGAGGCACTGCCTCCCCTGACTGGACATCACCGGTGACAGCACAGGAGAGCTCCTGCAGTGACCGACTGCTTTGTCTGAGTGTTTTCACGTCTTTCCTCCTAGCTGCTATCAGGCTGTAACTATGGCCAAAAGCTCCCAACAGACAATGTCATGTCTCAAATATAATCTAATAATATGGATGGAATCAATGCGCAATATTGAGTTTCCTAGTTTACAACTTTTACATTACTCGTTTGTTGTGAGCTATTTCTTCTTGTAGTATTTGCTGACACAGAGTTTTTGTTGTTGCATTTTGGTCTAAACCTTTACTGCTGCAACTATGTAAAAGCCCTGCTGTACAAAATAAAACATTGTCATTTTTATTCTATTTTACTCAAATAAGGCCAAACAGCATGGCAGACTAATGCACTTTGTGTTCCCTGGATGGTCAAAAAGTTCAGAAAAACAAACAGAAAAAGCAGATTAGATTAAAATCCAGTCATCCTCAAGATGGGAAGTAATATGATTGTCTTATTTGTTTCATTTCCGGTAGGACTGGAAAGCACCTTGCATGGTAGTCTGCCGCCACCGGTTTATGAATGTGTGTAGCATTCAATATATGTGTAGCACTTTGAGATTTTCAGTAATGAAAAGTGCGTTATAAATTGAATTAATTATTATTATTATTATTATTATTTTACTGATATTACATTTTAGCTTATATAACCTGACAGAGCGAGACCACAAGAGGAAAACGACACAACAGTAAATCGATGAGGAAATACAAAGTACTTTTCATAAAACGATTCTCGTTCCTTTGGTCCTCAGATGACACAGTTTTCCATGAATATTTCTTTTTGACACTGTCTGCTCTCCTCTGCGATCAGCCTCTTCTCTAAGCTGATAACTGACCATCCTGTCACTTCTCATTTATTTAGAAACTGCAGGAACTGGGTTCTGGCAAATGTAAAGTTTTATGATGAGCATGCCGTATTAAACATAAATATGACAGTGTGCTTTTTATTGCATCGCAGGAAAGTAATGCAACTCCAAACTAGAAGCAAACACTTAAACTTAACCATTTACATGTATATTTTTGTAGCCTAGAAATAGCTAGGCTGCCATTCTTCCTCAAGCCCACTCACTACACTTTCACCATATTTCATATACTGCAGGGAAGGGATGCATTATAAAAAATGAAGAAAAGAATAACAGAAGACACAACATTTCTTCAACATAAATTTTCTAGACATTACTGTACATACACGGGAACAACTGTCACACTGATCAACATGCTTCTCAACATATGAAATTAACATAAACAAAAACATGCTATTGTCCAAATCTGTGTGTGTTTATGATTGTGAAAGTGGCTGTGAGCTGAGTGGGTTACTGTGGATTCTTAAAAATGGATCAAAGTGAAACAGATATCAAAAATCACTTTAGTTTTTGCTAAAACACTAAGAAATGAACATTTTGTAACATAGGATGTCTAGAGATCTATTCACAAAGCCTCCAAAATAGCTCAGCAGAAACTGATTTGTCAATTTCAAAATCAAAGTAAAGTCAAAGTCAACTTTATTGTCAGAACTGCAATATGTACAGGACATACACAGGATTGAAATTGCGTTTCTCTCAGTCCCTCGGTGCAACAGTAACCATTTAAACACTAAAACACTGAAACATTTAATAAACATAAGCATAAAATAGTAAAAGTGTAACACTGTCCTGAGTTTTTGCATAGTAGTATAAAAGTATGAAAATTTACACCAACACTAAAACACTAAACATTTAATGAACATAAGCATAAAATGAAATAATAAAAGTGTAATACTGTCCTGAGTTTTTGCATAGTAGTATAAAAAAAGTATAAAAAGTATATCTATAAAATAAACTGAAGGTTCTAGCATTGACATTTGCAAAGAGTGGCAAAGCAGCATATGAGTTAATGTACACAGTATATGTATGAGGTAGTAGTTGATGTTGGTATAGAGGCAAAAGTGGCATATGCAGTAAGGCACATTGGGCATCCTTAAATAAGGCTGGTCAGAGAATACTGTATATGTATCAGCAGTAGTGTAGATATAAAAGTAGTGTAAATGCTACATCTGTTTGACAGAATCAAAGGAGTGAAATAGTTAGAAACGTGTTTCAGTTTGATCCACGTGAAGTTGAAGAATTCAAAGTGAAAGAATTCAACAAGAGCCTCAACAGTCTTCTACTCTCCATCATGTTCAGCCTCTGGATTGAGACGTTTCAAACTGAAAAGTTCATTTCCTTTGGCTTCCAATGATTTTAGCAGCTCAAGTCTTTTTTCATTGACTCCTTTAAGAATAGATTTGGACTTGTTCTTAAATGTTGTGTTTGAACACCTTCACTTTGTTGTTTTATGGATGTTATTTTGGAGTTTGTTGTTCAGCACATTGGTCAACTCTTGTTGTTTAAATCTGCTTTATTAATAAAGTTGATCTCATTTGATTCATGGATCAGCCTGTATTCTATATTTATACAACATGTAATGATGTTACACAACTATTTGATGTTTTTTCTAAGAGAATGGCTGAACTTTAGGACTTGATGACAGTTTTCTGCCTGATTGTTGTTTATTTGATGAAGAAATGTGATTTGATGTCTCTGTGATTTAAATGTGTCTGGAATGACAAAAAGAAAAAAGAACTTGAACAAGTTTCTGTCCACAGTCACACTGACTAAAGCTGACACATTAAAGCTGGTCAAACTTTGCTCGGCGGCTCCTCTCATCACTCCGTCCTGGAGTTTATTGCTGAAGGCTGTTTTTGTCCAAGTGGACAAATGTCTGAGCCTGAAGACCAAGGAGACAGCAGCTGTTCAGATCCTGAAGAAGGATCCAGATGTTTCCAGGACTCCGATAAAGAGGTTGATCCCAGACGTGTGTTCATGAAGATTCAACACTTTTCTTTCTGCTCTGCTTGAAGACGCACCACAAGCTGCTCATCTTTCATTACATCATCTAGTTTGTGTCCTCTCTTGTTTTCCAGATGTTCCTGATGAACATGATCAGTGTCCTGAACACAGAGCCTGTAACCTGGTCCAGTTCTAGGACTGGTTCCAGTACATGGGGCAGACCTGTCTCACCTTTGAGGTGCTGGACAGGACTCTCTCTGACCTGTTGCATGAGGCAAACTGGATGCTGCTGAACACAGATGTGATCTGCCACACACACATCTGCACAGCAGCTGTTTCTTATAATGCACAACTGATATCTACTGATCTATAGATCTGGATCAAGTCCTCACAGCTGTGCTTTGAAACACTATATTTGAAAATCAAACGTTTTAAAGTAGAAATATGAATGTTCATTTTATTGATTTGTATATTTTTATGAATATATCTTAACAGTTTCCGACACCTGAGAAGATAAATCCAATATTTAAGAAAAAATACCACATTTAAAATGCAAAGACTGAACTTTATTATACTAGAATATGTGTTGATTAAATACTAATCCTTCTTAAACTACATCAGATGGGTCTAAATTCAGTGAAATATTGACAAGTTGCCATGGGAACACAGAAACTTAAGGATGCTCAGTTCGAGCTCTTATTTTGAAGAGCAGCAGCTAACGGAAGTGATGTTCTCCCAGCACCGGAAGTTGCTCAGTTCTGACGTCAGTGTTTGTTGTTCTGCTCCGTAGCTATGAATGGTTTTCTAAATGGTTTTCAGAATCTGTTGGAATCCTGGCAAAAACCAATGCAGATTTGTTCCTGTCTTTGATTTTATACGTCTACCTTATAATGTTTTGCTAGTTTTTTGATACTTTGTTAAAAAAAGAAAAAAAAATCTTTTGTTTTTTTCTCTCTTTTTGTTTTCTATTGTTTGTTTGTTTATTGTTTAATGAAATTCTATCACTGCTGTTCATTGTTCTTTAGTTTTAGCAGGTCGCTTTCGTAAATGAGCCCATGAGGTTCAAAAGAATTACCTGACTAAATAAAGGTTGAATGAATGAATGAGCTGAAGGTCGTTTCTCTCGGCTGCTGCTCAAATGAGTTGAAGTGAACGTTACATTGAGCTGTAACATCTGTAAATGTTGCTGACGGGAAGTGAACAGATGTGGGGACAGCGGCTCAAACAGCTGGAAGCAGAGGAAGAAGAAAAGTAAGTAAGTAAGTAAGTAAGTAAGTAAGTAAGTAAGTAAGTAAGTAAGTAAGTAAGTAAGTAAGTAAGTAAGTAAGTAAGTAAGTAAGTAAGTAAGTAAGTAAGTAAGTAAGTAAGTAAGTAAGTAAGTAAGTAAGTAAGTAAGTAAGTAAGTAAGTAAGTAAGTAAGTAAGTAAGTAAGTAAGTAAGTAAGTAAGTAAGTAAGTAAGTAAGTAAGTAAGTAAGTAAGTAAGTAAGTAAGTAAGTAAGTAAGTAAGTAAGTAAGTAAGTAAGTAAGTAAGTAAGTAAGTAAGTAAGTAAGTAAGTAAGTAAGTAAGTAAGTAAGTAAGTAAGTAAGTAAGTAAGTATCATGTGATGAAGTGATGTCACACCTGATCTGTTCATACTTGAACATTTATTCTGGATTACTGTCAGCTACTACCACACCAATTGTTAGTTAAATATCTAAACATTTCACTGAGGGACACTTATTTTCCTGTGGCCTAAACTCTATTAGCTGTGGTGGCCATCTTGATTTGGTTTAACTCTTCTTAATTTGTTGCTGGAACAGGATCTGGAAACTCTTATTTTGACAGGGTGTGTTCCGGTAAATGTTTGTTTGGATCCAGTAACTCAGGCTTATTAATAATAAAGTTATGAACAAATATGACTGTGTTGAACAAATAAAACTTATATTGAATTTGTAAACTGAAAATAATTACATAAACACTCATTTTAAACACAACAGCCACTTACAACTTGTTAATATCACAATCTGCCTCCACCCATAAAAAAAATAATCTCCGCCCCTTAAAGAGTGGTGGGGGTGAGTGCCGAGCTAACCAGGCAGTCGTACGCGGGCAGGAGCCCACAGGCAACGGACATGAACAGACGGAGGAGGAGCCTGGAGGTTTCACATGTGGAGTCAGACAGTGAATTCAGAGGAGAAGAGTTGGAACTGTCAAGGAGGTAACATAGGATGAAAATGTTTACAAATGTAGATGTTTAACAACCTGTTAAAATACAACAAAATGCAGGAAATCACATCTACTTTATTCAACATTTTCTGGGGGAGGACCACAGACTGAGTCAGATGTTCCTGTTGATGGTCAGTGGGATTTTTCTGTTTCTAAACTTTATGTTGTAAATTGTTGCTGTCTGAATCTAAATGACTTGAATTTTGGTGACGTAACTCTAAAGACACGTGTA